>OX465038.1:6832989-7040489 GCA_949841015.1 Aplysina aerophoba
TTTATAGGCAGTAATCCACTAGTTACAACAGTTATGGTTTAAATATCGCGGGTTTGACAACACTATAGACAGACTAAGTAACTGTATAAATGCTACGGCTTTTATCATGATAGATATAATAATAATATAATAATATACATTTAATTTTAAGTGCACCATAATACATTCATGAAGTTCCATTTTAAAGAAAGCTCATGAGATTGATAATATAAATGCACGAGAGCCGGGTGCAGTCATTTAGCTGACGTGCACTAACTGTACACAGGACACTGTATACAGAATAAAACTCCAACAATATACAAATAACTACAAACAGTTTGAGGCTTGGTGACTCAGTCAAAGATTGGCCTATCAACAAACGAGATGTAGCACGATTCATAGTCTGGTGGTTTGCATGGTGACTGATCCTGTTCAAAGATGACCACCTCATTGGCCTCTGGTCCAGCTCTGAGTGCACTGGACGGGACATAAAGGGTCTTCTGTGGCGGCTCCGCAGGCCAGTAGCGGCCCACATTGACCCCATTCACAAAGGCAACCCCTTTGGTCCAGCCCTTGAGGAGCAGAAAGGTGTCATTCACCGCTGCTCCCTTAGGGAAGGCAGGAAGGGAGCCCTTGAAGAAGATGGCTGCAGTGGGGAGAGAGCCTGAATGAGGTAGGCTCCGGAAGATGCTGGTTGGGAAGGTGGAGTTTAGTGGGACACTGTTAGAGACCCATCCTGTAAGCTGGGTACTGTTGAGAAGGACTCCATTCAGGATTCCCTTAGGATCTTCGAACAAATGTCCAAAATTGATACGACCCTGATTCTCCACCAGGATCTGCAGGCGACCCTTGGAGGAAGGCTGGAGGGTGAGCATGATGCTCATGTTCTCCTTGGTAGTGTCGCTTCTCTGCAAGACTCCCTGGCTCTCCCTATCCACAAAGACATACGCTCGATCATGGACTCCCAGGAGGGTGAGGTTGTACACAGTGGTGTGCCACCGTGCAGCGCTGCTCTCACCGGCAGGTCTCGGGAGAGGTTGCTGCAGCTGGTACAGCACAAACCCATAGCTCTGGTCCAGGTCTTCCATGGTCAGGGGCTCTGCTGCTTGCTCGCTGCGAGTGACAAGGGAGGGGCTGTCAAACAGCCAGGCATACTCTGTCATCTTGACGCTGCCGTAGGCGGTCTTGGGAGTAGCAGGAGGAACAGGTCCAGGTGGGAGGGGGAGGTACTTCGAAACCACCTGACGAATGAGGGTGTACTTCTCCCAAGGGTCCCCTGACTCAGTCAAGGGAGCATCGTAGTCATAGGAAGTAATCTGAGGTTGATACTTCCCCGGACGATTTGCATTAGCTCCATTCATGAACCCAAAGTTGGTTCCACCTTCGAACATGTACATATTCACTGACGCATTTTTGTAGCTCAGCAATTTGTTCAAACTGCTGGCAAAGGCATTGGGGTCGACCTTGGCTTTCGGTTCGCCCCAATGGTCCAGCCAGCCGGTGTAAAACTCAGAGTTCACTAGAGGACCACTGGATTGGATCACTCGAGTCTGGTTGAAGCAGTAAACAGGATCAGTTCCAATCCCAAAATCAACTGTGGAAAAGATTTCAGGAATGGATCCACACTCAAGCAATTGTGCAGAGCAGCCGTCTGTACTGAACAGCACTGCCTCCTCCCCCAGCGCCTCCTTGAACAAGGTGTACAGGTGCTTGATGTAGTTGTGGTCACAGCCATAGCTGCCATACTCGTTCTCCACTTGTGTCAGGATCACCGGTCCCCCGTTCTGGTACAGGAACGGCCTCACCAACTGCAGCAGGAACCGCATCCACACGTCCACGTAGCCCAAGTAGGACTTATCAGAGCTGCGTAGCCTCATGGCCTTGTTCTTGAGCAGCCAACTGGGGAACCCCCCGAACTCCCACTCAGCACAGATATACGGTCCTGGTCGAAGGACGACTAGCAGGTCGATGTCCTGTGCTAGTTGCAGGAAGCGAGTCAGGTTCCTATCTCCGCTGAAGTCATAGACACCTGGAGACGTCTCGTGAAAGTTCCACGCTACATAGGTCTGTATCGCGTTCAGCCCTGCAGTGCGTATCTTCTTCAGACGGTCCTCCCACAGCGAGGAGGGCACGCGGAAGTAGTGGATGCCGCCTGAGATGTAACGGAAGGGATGGCCGTCCTTGAGGAAGCGGTCATTCTTGTAGTCTATAGAAAAACTTCTTTTTTCCGCGCAGCAGCTGAAGATAGCAAGTCCTGCGATAGCAATTTGCAGAGATAACAGGCGATGGTCAGCCATTTTGAAAGGCGGGGCTGTGAGTGAGGCGTGCTCGCTATATTTAGCAACATGATGTCACAAACGTCACCACAACGTTTCACGTCGTTGACAAAACGGTCCTTCCTGTGCCAGTCTGAACTTCTGTGCTCCGTGCGACCGAGGGAATAGCGTGCCAGTCTTTTAGGTAAGTGTAGAGTGTTGTTTGTTGAGGGACAAGTAGTTGCCTTGCGTGAAGAAGGACACGAGGCCAGGTTCATTTTAACTGATTATTCTATTCTCTATACCGTGACAGCCTACATGATGGTGGACGTTTTGAGCTGGCTGAATGCAGACCACGGGTACTTCGGAAGCTGTGATGGTCCAGACGCCGTAAGCTCAGATCCCTCCTCTCCTCCCAGCGGCAGCGATGAAGGTGAAGAGTGTAATTTGCGGTCTCCGAAGGCATTCGCTTGTATGGCGCATGCCTTTGGTGACAGACCATTGTCTTTTGAGGAGGATGACACCTTTCTCCTGTCGCTCTTCAGCGATAGCGGGAAGGGCGGTGGCAGTGCTGTAGAAGCCCCACCGGCCACTGCTTCTCCTGTGTGTGCTGATAGTTTATGGCCACTTTCTCAACCACCACTGCCAGGCACCGTTTTCCAAGAGATGGCTGAACTGGTAGGGCACACATCTCCTTTCCCAGACAATGGCTCCAACTCACAGAGCCTTCCATCATTGCCAGGGAAGCGAGGCCCTCCCACTGTGGTTGCCAAACACTCTCCCATGATGATGCAAGAACAGAAGACAGCCATTGCAAATGGTACTCCCACTTGTTGGGGAGGCGGAGCTGGAAAACAGGCCAACGACCACATTTTTGACAGAAACAGAAAAAATGCTGAAGCAGCAAAGCAGAACCGATTGAAGAAGAAGGCTTACTTGGAGACCCTTGAGGCGGAGGCAGAGACACTGAGGGAGGAGAACAAGCAGCTGAAGTCTTGTTGTAGTGATTTTGAGCGGAAGGCTAGAGACCTTGCAGAGGAAGTGGAGTACCTCCGGAGTGTCATCAAGAACCAGAGCTCACTGTCAGCCCTTCTTCAGAACATCCCCAACGTCAAGTCTGTGAAACTAAGCAGCCCTTTAGGAAAGAGATCTTCCATGGAGAGTGTTACTTCTGCAGATTCTTCTACCAAACGAGCCAGGGCGGTACCTAGTGGAGGTGTGTGTCTTCACGTTGCCAAGGACACAGTGTCCCTCGAGTTTTGCCCCCAATGTAGCATCCATGCGGTGGCAGATCAGCAGGGAAAGGAGGAGTAGTCGAGCAATGCTGTAGCTTAACAGGAAAGTTCCTATATGTCTGCATACACTGTGACTACTTGCAATGGCACATTGACCCAGAGACCAATTTGACCTCATCACCTGTGGCATAAGGTAAAGTCACCATGTGTGAGCATACCTGTGTGTGTATGGATGATATTTGTAAGCATTTTCTCATTTTTCTCTGTCAGAACTGTTGTCCCCCTATTTGTCTCTGTTTATTGAAGTGGTGATGCTCTGCTTCCCTGCTCTCTATCCTGCTCTAGCCTCCAGTGGAGCTACCACCTAGACAGAGTAATGGTACCGTGCCTGGCAGCTACAGTACAAGTGGTAGTTGGCGGCGTGGGAGTGTGTAGGACTCAGGAGAGAAGCGTGTGTGTGTGGTTTTATTTTTTTGCCTTGGGTTTACAACTCAGAAGATTTGGGATGATTGATTCTACAAATCTACTATATTCCCAAGTGTGTGTGTGCTGAGTCTCGATGGCTGGTATACCAATCTGACAATGTAGTCTTAGAGCAGAGTATCTTGTGGGCCTTTCAGGACACCCTATAAGTTTACAGCTTAATTCCTGTGGTGTGGTTTGTATGTGTGTTAGTGGCCTTAAAGTGGGTAGGAGGTTTCGCCAGAGGGGGAGGAGGGCGTTTCTCTGTCTCTGCCCAACCAACAATGCAGGTGCCCCTCCCACACCTCAACCAGTGCTTTGGTAAGTAGTTGTCGGTCTGTGTGCACTGGCAGTGAGGTGTGCCATAGAGCCGGCACAAGAGGACCTGATGTAAGTAGACAACATGTACTGCGGTATTCAATCAGTTGGTACGTGCAGACATACTTTAGAGTGGTAGCCCTCTCATGCTTTGTGTGGGAATATGGTGGTTTCTATTGTCAGCAGAGATAAGTCAACAATAGTTGGTGTGTAGTAATAGATTTGTTTCCGGCGCATTGTCTAAGCTTAGTTAGAGGCCACATTCTCGTTGCTATTGGTTTAAGGAATTCCTCTGTTTAGTGGGCTTACATGGGAAGTGCGAAATCAGTGTTAAAATGAGGACACCCGGTGTGGGCGGCACTGAAGACCATTTTGGGTTGGCTCGAGTGTGTGTCATGCATTTCCTCATGCATCAGTTTGGGCTTGTTAGCTAGCTGCCCTGCTGCATTAGACTATGCGAGAATGAGGGGAGCGAGGTTTCTCTCCTTCCAACCATTTGATCTGCAGGCCACCACCTCTCAGTAGCTAGTACAGCTACAAGCATGGGTGTGCACGCGTCAGTGATGAATATGTAGTGTAGTGGTAGTGGACTGATGTGACAGCAGAGGTAGTGGCAGTGCATGCACCGTCAAATGTGTTGTATAATTATCATTGATGAACATTGGGCATACGGAGCAAGATCGAACATACTGGTAAGTGCATGGAGAGAGAGAGGGGGTCTAGTTTCTCTTCAGCATGAATAGTTTATGATGGATGATGAAGATTGTCATACTTGTAAACTATGATTTGTGGTGAACAGATACTGTTCTGTACACAGTTGGCGAAGGCCAAAATGTCCTGCAATCAGCTGACATTTATTGATTCTGCTACGTATCTGCTTATCAAGATCTATTTGCCAAATGTCACAGCAATGAGTTTCTACAATATGATTTGTGACAAGCAAAATGCAGCTATATATATTCTACCGAGCAATGCCGTGATTGCACTGGACTTGTATTGGCATCGAAGTATAGTCTGTCTCAGAAACGATTTGAAGTCCTTGTGTTGTAGCAGCTGCTACCAAGTGTAATTTGATTGAGATAGCAGCAGATTGACTTTGCTTAGTCATGGTGTGCACTTTGTCATGGCAGCTAGAGGAGTTATCTAAACGTGCACAGGTTTACATATATGGGCATGAATACTACGTATGTGCTGATTAGTGGCCATGTGGAGGGTAGAAGTGTGCTCCATTATTATAGTATTCCCAACCACTGAAGAAGACAGGAGCTGACTGTCAAAACGTTTGGTTTAATAATATTTCTCGGATAGTGAATTGCACTGAATTGAAACCAGATGACACCTAGCCGCTCAACCATTTTCTCAGAGAAGTGTGCTCCTGTACAGGCTAGCACAAACCATTTCATTCAGTGTTTGTATGTAGTGCACATATCGGGGTTAGGGTCTAGCTATATAGCTCTAGAAGGGATTGACTGGTTAAGATAGTTATAATAACCAAAATGTACAACATAATTAGGTACTGGACAGTAAAGATATGCTTTTCTGTGAGATAGTAAAATATATCATTTTTATTCAGACTCATGCCAAGGTGTTCAATATAAGGTCATATTAACTTCTTTTTCTTCTTTTTGCTCTTGAGCTCATTTCCCTCCAACTGTTTTCTGAGGGCTTCTCTCCTCTGGAGCTCAGTTTCCTAATATGGAAGTTGGGAGTGTACCACTGCATACTCCACATATACAAGCACAGAATAAAAGATTAAACAAAAGCACACGGGGCTCCTACAGTGAACAAAAGCACACGGGGCTCTTACAGTGAACAAAAGCACACGGGGCTCCTACAGTGAACAAAAGCACACGGGGCTCCTACAGTGAACAAAAGCACACGGGGCTCTTACAGTGAACAAAAGCACATGGGGCTTTTAGTGGACACTGCAGCCAATCATGCTCTAACCTGACAACCCAAGGAGCACACTAGAGCTAGGTTGTGAAGACGCATATTTCCTGAATTTCAAGCATTCCAAAGGGATTCGACTACTGTGGCCTTGTGTTACAATCCCAACTCATACGGCTGCATCCAAGGCTCACTCTATTTGGTGATGACTGCTGCTTCTTAGGAGACTCCACTTGAGGTGGGGGTTCTGGAAGGAAAGATCTAGGGACTCGCCCCAACCACGACCCAGTGCTAGCCGAGGGAGTGGCAGTAGCCCCACCCACCTCTCCCACTTCCTTCAAAGGCACACCGTCTGCAGGAATGTCAGTGAAGTAGGCACAATCATTCTGTGCAACTATGCAGCTATCAAATCACCTTCAGATGATGAAACACTCTTGCAATCACACACTATACCCGTTATCACATACCTACGTACATTTGCTATGGTTTGCTTACTACACAACACACTTTGACCCACCACCAAACACACTGGCTTACGTTTGGATGCACACAAATTGATCAGTGCGTGTTAGGTTGGAAGAAGATCAAGTTGCGGATACACTATTCATAGCACAGCCCACCTTTAGAGTGCCTTGCACACTGCAGTATTCTTGACACATCTTTGTACAGCGACTGCAGTTTATTGTTGGTGGACAGGCAGGTGTCGCTGGAGAGCACACCACTCTGGAAGTCCTGCAGCAGTGGCCAAGACTCACAAGTAGTCTCTCGTGCACAGAACTACGCACTCTGGCAGTGCCAGGAGGACAAACAGAACGGCGCCTGGCATACGGGGGGTGCCAAATTCTGCAACATAAAATCACCCTAACATAACACCAACGCTAATCCACGCAGTCCATACCGTGTAATGAGATTCATTGTTGGTCTCCCCATATGTGCCATGACCCAATAAAACTTAGGAAACACCCTGCAGGCTCTCTCCAAGCCCCACCCCCTCCCTCTCTCACCTGTGACGTTCTCATTTCATTCATGAACACCTTGTCGTCATACACAGGTGTCACCAAACCACCTGCAGATTTAAATGGAGCAGCCACCACTAATAACATGCAATGGGTGTTGGATACCATGAGCATTCAAATATTGCAATACCTTATTTGCCAACTTCAAGAATGAAGTGGCAATAATGAAAATAAAAGCAGTAATGTATACACTCTGGTGTGCAAGGGATTGAGCACACAAAAGCCATTCACATTCACAAAGATGAAAACATGAATTATATCCTTCACTGGCCATTCACAAGACATTTGTCAGCAAACAATTAGAGCAGTAATGGTATTCTGAGCATGAATGGTACTCTGTATTGAACTGGACGAGTTAGTAGGCACACTGCATGCAATTAAGCTTCTGTTGACAAGTGACAGCTGTGCAGCATTGGTGGGTCACTAACGCCTCGTTGGAGGACCGTAGAGGACCTTGTAGTCGTCAATCTCCTTGTCCTTCCTCCTCAGCAGCTTAGCCATTTCCTCCTGCTGCCTGCTGAGCTCCTGCACCATTGCCAGGAGCGGCAGGGTGAGATGCTCTGCCACCTGTGTGAGCGGGGTAAGAGGGGGGAGGGGATGGATGCTGGTGCATCGTAGAAATCAATTCCGCTGCTACCATTGCTCGTTATGTGAATCACATTTTGCAAGATGTGGTGATGTAGACCACTATATAGTTGAGTCACAAGACTATCAGATGACACCAGGCCTATGCAGTGTGACACTGTAACATGACTGTCACTTCAAGTGAGCTCACCTTGCCATCCTGGGATAGCTTGCAGTGGAAGGACCACTTGAAGGGCAGACCAGAAAGGGATGAGTCCACACTTAAGGTTAGCAGTGTCCCTCCCTCATCAACCTACAGGACAGCATGGCAGCGTGAAGGTCACACGAACTATAGGGACTGTCATTACCATGGGGAGGATATCAATTGGCTGACTGTATATGGACTATGAATTGGCTACTAATGTCCAAATCTCATACATTAATGCACTGAGACCAGGAACATGGCTTATAAAACAATGAAGCCACACCCTGGCTGCTAGTGCAAGTAGGAGACTGCATTAAGGTCAGTCCATGCTTAATGCCTGCTTGCTATTATATTAAAAGTAGTCTCTGTCGAGACTTCTAAAAATTGCTCGGCCGACGGTCTTTCACGTCGTCCGGCGGGTTATTGGGAAAAGTTTTCAATTAGCAATAACCGTGCCTCGGTTGAACCTCATTGGCTACGGTACTGCCTCTGCGCAAAGATAGCCCTAACACTTTGAGTCAAGCCTTTTCACCAGCTGCGCCTTCACATCACTTGTGGTTGCAGACCGAATACCATTGGAGAAGACACAAAACAATACACAGTGAGGTGTACAGTGCATACACAGCCTGACACAAGTCCACACTTAGGTTACCAGTGTCCCTCCCTCATCAACCTACAGAACAAAACGGCAGTGCGACAGTCACACAAACTGTAGGGACTGATGGAATATGTACATTCCTATGGAGGATATCAAAGGTGGCATAATTGACTGTTGACTACCAATTTTCATTGCACATACATTATTGCACTAAGACCAGCAACACAGCTGCTGAAGCAGAGAAGTCACACCTCAGTTACTAGTGTGAATAGCAGGCCGCATCGAGGCACAACTCCATTTAATGTGTGCTTGCTATTATTTTAAAAGTGGTCTCCTTTGAGACTTCCAAAAATTGCTCGGCCGACGGTCTTTCACGTCGTCCGGCGGGTTATTGGGAAAAGTTTTCAATTAGCAATAACCGTGCCTCGGTTGAACCTCATTGGCTACGGTACTACCTCTGCGCAAAGATAGCCTAACACTTTGAGTCCAGCCTTTTCACCAGCTGCGCCTTCACATCACTTGTGGTTGCACACCGAATACCATTGGAGAAAACACAAAACAATACACAGTGAGGTACAGTACATGCACAGCCTGACACAAGTCCCTCCCTCATCAGTCTACAGGACAGCACGGCAGCGTGAAGGTCACACAAACTATAGGGACTGTCATTACCATGGAGGATATCAAATGACTGAGTATATATGGACTATTAATTGGCTACTAATGTCCAAATCTCATACATTAATGCACTGAGACCAGGAACATGGCTGATAAAACAATGAAGCCACAAACTGGCTGCTAGTGCAAGTAGGAGACTGCATTAAGGTCAGTCCATGCTTAATGCCTGCTTGCTATTATATTAAAAGTAGTCTCTGTCGAGACCTCCAAAAATTGCTCGGCCGACGGTCTTTCACGTCGTCCGGCGGGTTATTGGGAAAAGTTTTCAATTAGCAATAACCGTGCCTCGGTTGAACCTCATTGGCTACGGTACTGCCTCTGCACAAAGATAACCCTAACACTTTGAGTCAAGCCTTTTCACCAGCTGCGCCTTCACATCACTTGTGGTTGCACACCGAGTACCATTGGAGAAGACAAAAAACAATACACAGTGAGGTGTACAGTACATGCACAGCCTGACAACCACCATCATAGCCCTGCATTATGTCTTGTGTGGTAGCACCATGCTGCATGACATATAAAATGTTGTGCAGCTTGTCCACATCAGAACTCCCCAACTCTATGACTTGGTCCATTGATGTACACTGCTGTTCCTTGCAGCCATTGTGGGACACATACATACTATAGGGTGGTGTGTTTGCAAACACAAAATGAATGTGATTGAATGGCATGTATTATTCACACAGAATCTGCTGTACGAGCAAAGGGTAATCTGCTACATCCCAGTGCTATCGTATTCCAAAGCCACTGCATGTGATGGCTGCGTGTCTGGCCTGGATGCCAATCACATTACAAGTAATTTTGATGAGCAGCTGTCCAGCCATTCAGTGTAAAACAATGTGTGTGTGTGTGTGTGTGTGTGTGTGTGTGTGTGTGTGTGTGTGTGTGTGTGTGTATCCTAGTACCATGATTCTACAAACAACTGCATGCTAGGCCTAGGCATCCCATACGATGGTGATCTACACACACCGCCCACCCAATCCAGTGGCACAGACCTCCCTTGTACAGGACTACACAGGTACAGCTCCAGACAGCCATTACGGCAGACAAATGTCTAGACTGTCAACTCATCCACAAAACACACCTCCTCTCTCCCATTCCATTATGTACAGCTTGGCAAGCGTCAATCCTAACACTGAGCTTCCTTGTGCAAACGGCTTGTCTGGTAACACACACACATGCACTCGTTAGTTGAGTGTATGTGCAATTGCATTAGCGTCCATTCATCTCGTTGTTCCAGCCCCTGCCTTTCAGTAGAGTGCAGACAATTCTCACTCACTAGCAGAGACATAGCAAGTTTGGTGGACTGCAGTCTGGCACTCTAGACCCTCTCCGCCGCCGGGCTCTAGACTCTAGGTGGGCTTGCGTGCAGTGTCATTACCAGCTACGAAGTGGGGTGATGCAGCACAGAGGGTGCCACAGACTGGGGTAACAGGATGTGATGAGGGCTGTGGGCGATGTGATAGCAGGTGCTGCCTCACCTTGAACTGGTATTCTGCTGTCTCCTTCTGCTCAGAGAGGTGGTCCTGGAGGTTCTTTAGAATGGTGCTGGATGGTGCTTCAATGTGTTGGTTCAGGCTCTGAACAGAAGGGGGTAGGTCAGTGATAGTACATGTGTCTGCCGTGTGTGCACGTGGTAGGGTGCACATGGCTGGAGCCTCTGGAGTGTAGACACCACCATGTAATCCTAACACATATGCAATTACTATGAATTTACACCAATTATTGGCATTTAGCAAGTGCATATCATTTCTAGCCTATGTATACAGCCGGGTGCATGTTTATGTGTGCGTGTCTGTGCGTGCATTCGCGTGTCTGCTGGTATGCACGCATCATTACTCAAGAGGCATCTGGAGTGAAAGGGAAGCTCCCTCTTCCCCTGCACCCTCTCCACCCAGCCCAACGGATGTCATGATTGGCACACAGGACTAGCATTCCACCGTCTTGGTCCACAATACAAGGCAGACCTTGACAGTCCAAATCAGCAATAGGAGCCCAGGCAACTTCACTACTACTAAACATTATTTCACTCTCCAGACACGCCTAATCATATCTAGAATATGTGGTGTCTACGAACCCAACCTTGCAGCGCTTCGTCAGTCCCTCTCCTTCTAGGCATTCTCTCCAACAACGGGAAAAGTCTGTCACAAGCAACTCATAACCATCCTCTTCCATGAAGCTCTTAACCGCGTATCGAATCCCGCTCACGTCAAATACCCTCCAAGTTTGGATGCTGAGAGAAGAGCAAGCACTTGTCCGCCAAGCAGAGGCAGCCATTTTGCAGAAATCAGTTAATTGTATTCATGACATCAAAGAAGGCATTCCCATCGATCTGCATTTGGGAAGAGCTTCGTTCTTTCTCAAGTCTCAAAGTGATTTTCTACTTGATTTTTGAGGTAAGTACCACTGCGTTTGGGCAAGAACAGTCCACTCTGTCTAGAGCCTCCTCATCTTGTACGTGGTGCACCGCGTCCAGGGCGGAATGCAGGAATCCCTACCAATGTTGTGCAAACAAATCTTGGCGTGCTTATTCAAACCCACTGCTGCACCTTCTCTCTCGCCCAATAGCTATCCGAAGCTCTTCCTAGTGAGCAACTGCAACCCTTAGGCCCGCAAAGTAAGTCATGTCTGTGTTGGGGTATTGGTTTACCACAGGAGAAGTCACACTAATGCATCCGTTTGTGTGCATGTGTGTGTGAGAGTCTGTCGTTTCCCTTTTCCACCCAGGTTCCAGATTCAATTACGCCACGTACTCGGGTGTCGTATGCCCAGCGGAGTATAAACAATGACGTCTGTGCACTCGCCGATCGAGGACGCCATTGCCAAGTACTACCTGTTCTTTGCGCAAATGGAGAACCTAAAGGTGACACTTCAGCGACTCCCAGTCAACAACGTGGAGAAGGCAAATTGTGTGCGGCAGTTACAGAACGTACAGGGTGAGTAGGGAAGGACGGGCAAGGCGATTTTCCTGTAGGGTGTCGAATCTCCCGCCAATTCACTGCTGCCGCTCTCTGGCGCTGGTGTAGTTATGAAAATACAGAGTGTTCGCTTGCGCGAGTGCCCCTCCCCTCCCCACTCGCGTAGAGGTTAGGCTGACCTACCCCCAGTGGAGAGCTATGACTGAGATAGTGGTGCTTGGCTGTGCCCAGGGACACGGGCCTGGACTAGCACACAATAGTGGGACAAGAAGTGTACACCTTGTGTGTGTGTGTGTGTGTGTGTGTGTGTGTGTGTGTGTGTGTGTGTGTGTGTGTGTGTGTGTGTGTGTGTGTGTGTGTGTGTGTGTGTGTGTGTGTGTGTGTGTGTGTGTGTGTGTGTGTGTGTGTGTGTGTGTGTGTGTGTGTGTGTGTGTGTGTGTGTGTGTGTGTGTGTGTGTGTGTGTGTTCTGGTTATGTGCCTGTCCCTCTCTGTACAAGTGCTCTTGTTCCTCTCTCTCTCTCTCTGTGTGTGTGTGTGTGTGTGTGTGTCTGTCTCCCTTACTGCCTCTGTAGCAGGTTGGGTCGCAGCTCTTACTGGGGTGTGACTAGAACTGCTGCCCGCTGTGTGTGTGCACAGGGTGGCAGTGCATGATGAGTTGGCATGCCACAAATGTCTCTCTTCTAAAGCGCTATTTTGTAATGCCATCAAGTCAGTATGATAGAACCAGCTTCACCTACATTTTCACATTCAGAGCAGATGAATGCCACTGTGCTTAAACTTTTCTTGGATAGGGAGTACATATGTGAAAAGGGTTGGTTAGCTCTAGGCTGTTTGCTTCTGTTAAAAACTGGCCATTGGTGCTCTCCTCGGGAACAATGAGGATGTGTTGTATTGTTTAGCTTGTTGATGGGGTTCTCACGCCTTGCAGAGAGTGCTGTGTGCCTCCCGTGTCTGTGGTTAGATACACTCAGTTGCCTACATCTCTCAAATGGCTTTTCGCACTAGTTCTATCTGAAGCAGTTCACTGGTGTCGTGTAAAGAAAGAAGAACCTCTAACTAGCCTGCAAGCAAACCACTTTTCTACTTCCGATGTGGACAAGTGGATGCCATTAACTAGTCTGACTCGTCATAGCTACACAAACCCACTCAGAGCTGGATCTTCTTCAAATGCTGTCCTGTCTCAATAGCTCATGACTGCTTGACTCAGTGTGGGTGAAGGTGGCACTGTTCACCTACCGCCTACTGTTGGGGCGGTGGCAGTAGCACACTCAATGGTTGCCTCTACACACTGAGGCTGAGGCTAAAGGTGGTGGTGAATGGGGCCCGGGAGTGGGCCCTAATGATCTGTGTCACTTCTAGGGCATGTGTGGGAGGAGAGCCCCTCAAGTGGCTCAGAATTGAGTCCATTGGGCTGAAGTAGTAGTACAGTGCAGTTGACATTTTCAAGTGAACTATATAGACCTTCACATGTGTAGCCTCTGTAATTGCACTGGCACCATGTTGAAAAGTACCAGCTAAGCGAGACTGGGTGACAGACATACATACTTATGAATGTGTAAGGTTCCTTACAGTGTATTGTGTGCTGGGATGAGTTTGGACTTTGAGTGATGTATGAAGTCTGACAGCATGTGATGGAGGTGTGGTGTGTCACACGGGCTGGCTGAGTGGGGAATTGTACATGTGTTTATTGGACGTTTCCACTGGCCTGATGTAGCATGTGCATCACTTGTGTACGTACATGCAGTGTTGGTTAATGTACTTGCATGTCAAGCAGTTGCAAGTGGACACCTGTTGGCTAGTCTTAGCATGATGCTTGCATGTATGTGTGTGCACGCATCTGTGTCTGTGTGTGCGTGTCTGTGTGTCCGTGTGTGTCTCCGTGTGTGGATTGCTCACTGTTTGGAGTATGATTTGTGCCGTTCATTGAGACGTAGTAGCAGGTGTAGGAGGTGGCAGAGTTGCTGTGAATGGAGTTTCCTTCTAAAGTCAGTGGTAAGCCCTTTCCAGGGGCGGTATTGAGGACAGTAGGATAATATACAAAGAAGGAAGGGCAGCAAAGACCATGAGTGTGCGAATGACGTAACCGACTTTTGCTCGTGGGAAGAAGTACACATGATAGGGGCATTCTTCCTTAATATGCCTGTGCACATGTCTAGTGTACATGAGCGCACATGATGTGTGTTTGTGTGCAAGCATAAAGTACATATATGTGGTGTGTGTGTAAATTTTAGACACTTGTATAACGTAGCTTTGAGCGAGGAGTTGGTTGCTCTCCCTACATCATTGAAGCAGGTGAGTGGTACTGAGATCATTGCAGAGACCCTGGAGGTGCTCACTGAGGTGTACAGTGTGAGGCAGGGCTAGGTTGCTCTTTGCAGTTTTGCTTCTGTCATGCATTTCATGCCTTGCTTTACAGTGATACTGTCAGTACACGCTGTTACATTCCGCTTGCTGTGCTTATGCAGTGCACTGTACATCATAGCAGGATTGTTCTTATTGTGCTGTGCATTGCTGTGAGGAGAAAGTCGATTTCCGAGTCAATTCCCAGATTGTTGATTTCTTTTGTATAGTATACAGAAGCCTGTAAACCCTGGTGTTACCTTAGCAATGCAGTCTGTGTCAGCATGCTGGAAGCCATCAGGCGAACATGGGGAAATCTCATTAGCAATGATGTAATGGAGCTTCAATGGTCTCCATTGAGGTCAAGGTTCCTTGAAGGACACTTAATGCTTCATCACAAGAGATGATATTGATTGTGATGAGACTAACCTGCAACATGTTGGTTTCAGATTCGTATAATATCATGAGGTTGATGACTTCTGTCATAAACCACTGAAGCGCTTGTGTGCGGTGGGCAGACCTGCCCTGTTGAAGGGAGCGGTACTGGCACACTGAACCACTTGTGTGCGGTGGGCAGACCTGCCCTGTTGAGTGGAGCGGTACTGGCGCACTGAACCACTTGTGTGCGGTGGGCAGACCTGCCCTGTTGAGTGGAGCGGTACTGGCACACTGAACCACTTGTGTGCGGTGGGCAGACCTGCCCTGTTGAGTGGAGCGGTACTGGCGCACTGAACCACTTGTGTGCGGTGGGCAGACCTGCCCTGTTGAGGGGAGCGGTACTGGCACACTGAACCACTTGTGTGCGGTGGGCAGACCTGCCCTGTTGAGTGGAGCGGTACTGGCACACTGAACCACTTGTGTGAGGTGGGCAGACCTGCCCTGTTGAGTGGAGCAGTACTGGCGCAGCGCACAAGAGAAGGCTGAGTGCATATAGCTCTTTTGTTACCATGGCAACCTGTCCATGTACTATTGGAAGCTACTGAGCAGCTGTGTGTTTCTGTCAAGTCATGGTTACCATGGTAATGGGATACATGTGCTGTTTGTAGCTTGCAACTTCTCACCACACAACTCACATGGATGTTCTAACAGAAGGAGAAAGTTAGGCAGTCTCTCTTTCTCGTGTCTTGTATGACTTTTGTAGTCTTTAGTGGCCCTTGCAGTGTTCATGCAATAGTGGCATGAAGGGCAATGTGTGAATCGGTCACATTCACCGGTCTCAATACCTCATGCGACTGACATGTTTATGCAGCGATTGGTGAAAGGCACAAGCTCCCACTTAACGCATTCACACAGAGGAGTGGGCAAGGTGTCACTTCTGATGTCTCCATGTTTCCTGTACGGGTTTCCTGCAACATCAAATGTTACTTATGTACGACTGTTAAGTAGGTGGTCACACACCACACTGTGCGCTGCCGCTGCTCACAGACAGTGCTGCTCTAAGCTGATGTACATATATACATAGAACTAATAACCTGTTGTGTGTAATGCATTTATATTGCTGAGCTATTGATATATCAACCACAAGCCTTGTAGTTTGAAACTCCTTCTGATTGACTCCACTGTGTGGATTTGTTGCTTCATCGGAATTTTGAGTTGTGTCAGTTAATCACACGCACACACTGTTTGATTACAGAAACAGTGTTAACATATTATATATGTGTGTGTATATATAAATATACATATGAGAATTGTACATGTGTGAGACAATAGTAATAAAATGTCATTTATATGAATATATAGTAATAACATTACTACTTAGCTACAGTAATTAACATCAAATTAATAGAAATAATGATAAGTACCTAATACCCTAACACCTAACCTAAAGGGGTCACCCTATGGTCCCCAGGACTGAGGCAGCGTTGCCTCGCTGCAAGGCCACGGAGACCTGCTGCAGGATGAAAGAACGTGACTGGGCTTCATTAGAAACCGCACTGACTCGGCCTCCAACGTCTACAAAAAAAGTCCAGGGCATCAGTGCCCATGGCACCAGTTGTCTCCACAACTACCGCAACGAAGTGTTGTGTCTGTGCGAAGTACAGGTACTTTGCCCTCATTGTATTCCTTGCTTTTTTATAGAGGCACTAGCAATATTTAGCAACCACAAGGCTTGTAGTAAAGGACACCTCATAGTATAAATACAATTTGGTCTAGACACCTTGTGGCCTTCGGGCCAAGTACTATGACTCAAAACCAAATCAGATACTATACTCTCAAGCCGCTCAGGCTGGAAGGGGGGCAGGGTACGTGGCCTGCTTCGGAGCGTCGGCTGCAGGTTGCCTCCCTTCCTTTTGGCACCCTACAAGCATGATTACCTGTTAGAGAACGAAGTGTGTGAGCGTGTGAGCTGTCCCTCTGTCAGCGCGAGCATGCCTTGGCTGCAATTTTGAACTACAGAGTCCTCTCCGTTCTTTCTGGTGACTGTGCTTGTGAGAATCTGCTGATCAGTCATGTGCAGTTGGAAGGTGTCCCATGGTGGGGGAGTTTGAAACGTCTGTAGTGTGACTTGTACTTGCATGAGCGTTTGTGCATGATGTAATTGCATGGTTTTACATTATTATATCCTGTATTTTGCAATTATTGCATGGATTTACTTCCGCATTTGTAGCTCACATCATGTTCATGTCACGTGACCCTTTTGTGTGCGCTGAGCGCTACATCTTCTGATTGGCTCTCCTTCTAGTTAGCTCTCCTTCTGATTGGCTCTCCTTCTGATTGGCTCCTCTGCTGTGAACTGCTTCAGAAACTACTGTTTATCAACATTTACATGATAATATGAACCTCCAGAATTGTAGAAAGCTCGGAGTAAGCTGTTGTGATGCCACAGGGGGGAGGTTGCAGCCTCCCTCCCTCTCACACCAAACAGTGCTGCTCTAAGCTGATGTACATATATACATACCTGGTGTGTAATGCATTTATAGCAGAGCTATCAACATTTACAGGCCCTTGTAGTGTAGGAACCTCCACTATACGTATATACACTCACTGACCATCAGGGAGGGGGAGAGGGGGGGGGGGGTTGCAGCCTCCCTTCCTCCTGTGAAACAGTGTTTGTGTATTCTTTGTTTTATATAGTTAAGCTATCAATATTTAGCAACCACAAGCCTTGTGGTAAAGGTCACTTCATTGTATAAATACAATTTGGTCAACAACACTTATGGTCACTGGCAAGTGTCTTCAACAGATACTAGGTGAGAGTATAATATTCACCATACTCTGTGTCAGACCATGCTGGTATGGGAGGCAGGGTACGTGGCCTGCTTTGGAGCGTCGGCTGCAGGTTGTCTCCTTTCCTTTTTGCCCCCACAAGGAGGGTTTCCTGTTAGAGAACTGTGCGTGAGCTGTCCCTCAGTCAGCGTGAGCTCCCCTTGGCTGCAATTTTGAACAACGGAATCTTCTCTACTCTTTCTGATGACATGTGCTTGTGAGAATTGGCTGACCTGAAATGAGTCGTGGTCAATTACAGTGTGCACTGTAGCTGCTGTGGCAGACAAATTGCAAAGTGACTGCAGTTGGGTGGTGGGGAGTTTAAAACTACTTCTGATTGGCTCTCCTTCTGATTGGCTCTCCTTCTGATTGGCTCCTCTGCTGTGAACTGCTTCAGAAACCACTGTTTTTCAACATTGACATGATAATATAAACCTCCAGTGTTGTAGAAAGCTCAGAGTAAGCTGCCGCAGTGCCACGCATGCCGGATGACAAAATGAGTTTCAGCTAATGTTTGTATAGACTGTATGTGTATGACGCTACTTGTACTTACCAACAATTTGGTGCAAGTCATGGATGTTTCCTTTGTCGAGTAACACAGAGTTGCATGAAATCACAGAACTAGCCGTGAGGTGCCTATGACACTACCTCTGCTGGTGATGTGTGCTGGGCTGTCCTGTGCTGGGCTGTCCTGTGCTGGGCTGTCCTGTGCTGGGCTGTCCTGTGCTGGGCTGTCCTGTGCTGTCCTGTCCTGTGCTGGGCTGTCCTGTGCTGGGCTGTCCTGTGCTGGGCTGTCCTGTGCTAGGCTGTCCTGTGCTGGGCTGTCCTGTGCTGGGCTGTCCTGTGCTGGGCTGTCCTGTGCTAGGCTGTCCTGTGCTAGGCTGTCCTGTGCTAGGCTGTCCTGTGCTGGGCTGTCCTGTGCTGGGCTGTCCTGTGCTGGGCTGTCCTGTGCTAGGCTGTCCTGTGCTAGGCTGTCCTGTGCTGGGCTGTTCTGTGCTAGGCTGTCCTGTGCTAGGCTGTCCTCTGCTCATATCGGCCCTTATTCACTGCCGTCTGGTGTGACCTGCAGTCAGTCTGGATGCCGACATGAAATTGCTACATACCCGCATTTTCCTGGAATGTCTGCTGCACCACAAGGGACTGCTTGCACTCGCTAACTGTGCTGGGCTGTGTTTGTTGGACACGTACGTGTGTGCTTGTACAGTATGTTGAAGCTCTGCTTGTGTTTGTATTAATGGGCAGTGCTATCTGTACTTTGTAGCTGTCTGTTTACCCATCAGTGGCATGCAGTCGAAGGAAATTAATGTGTATATATTTTGAAAGCAAATGCTGCATTTTCTGTTTGTGGTGTAGTCTGTGTATCAGGTGGTGGGGCTCCTTATAAGGAGTATGCTGACGGTGTGTGTGTGCAACAACATTTGATGCCAGAGCACCAGCACCAATAGTCAGGAGAGAAGTAGGAGACTTTAGGGTCAGTGCTGTCAGCTGAAGGGTTGACTGGGGAGATGGAATGGCTGTGGCCAGGTTAATGAAGGCCTCTCGCAGACTTAGCAGTGAGTGAGTGGAAATGTGCTGGGCTAGTTTGAGGGGTTGGCTGGGGGGAGATGGAATTGCTGTGACCAGGTTAATGAAGACCTCTCGCAGACTTAGCAGTGAGTGAGTGGAAATGCTGGGCTAGTTTGAGGGGTTGACTGGGGAGAGATGGAATGGCTGTGACCAGGTTAATGAAGGGCTCTCGCAGACTTAGCAGTGAGTGAGTGGAAATGTGCTGGGCTAGTTTGAGGGGTTGACTGGGGGGAGATGGAATAGCTGTGACCAGGTTAATGAAGGTCTCTTGCAGACTTAGCAGTGAGTGAGTGGAAATGTGCTGGGCTAGTTTGAGGGGTTGACTGGGGGAGATGGAATGGCTGTGACCAGGTTAAAGAAGGGCTCTTGCAGACTTAGCAATGAGTGAGTAGAAATGTGCTGGGCTAGTTTGAGGGGTTGACTGGGGGGAGATGGAATAGCTGTGACCAGATTAATGAAGGTCTCTTGCAGACTTAGCAGTGAGTGAGTGGAAATGTGCCGGGCTAGTTTGAGGGGTTGACTGGGGGGAGATGGAATAGCTGTGACCGGGTTAATGAAGGTCTCTTGCAGACTTAGCAGTGAGTGAGTGGAAATGTGCTGGGCTAGTTTGAGAAGACTTCCAGTGCAACTGTGAGCCATACCTGTGCGTACACTCCAGTTCACAGTGTAAGAGACTTAAGTGTACGTATATATATACTGCATGCCTTCTGCACTTGCTAATAGATTAATTTAATGCACTTACGTATGTTGTATATGGCACTGCATGTACGTGCGTATGTGAAAGTACATGAGTGTATGTCGTTAGTGATTTTCACCACTACCGTGACTTCCACCTCTACTGTGACGTGCTTCCAACCCTCCCCCTCCCCCTGCATTCCTGCTAAATTGGGAACACTCATTTGGGAACATCTCCAGCCCAGTCACGCTCATTAAACACGAATTAACACTATTTTGTCCTTACACTCTGCCACGTATACACCCTTGTGTTTGTCACTGTAGCCCGTCCAACGCAACAACTGCACAGCTCAGCCTCATGAGCTGTGTGAGGTCACTCCTCACTCAGCTTGCTGAGGCTTGCTACCTCCACTTGCAAAGCACTTGCAGTGTAAGCTAGTGTGCATTGTGGTAGGGAAGTTGGGCTGGGGCAACATCCAGCGCGCTTTACACTCGTACATTCCCAGGAGCTAGTAACTCGTACATTCTCAGGTGGTACTCACTCGTACATTCTCAAGAGCTAGTCACTCGTACATTCTCAAGAGCTAGTCACTCGTACAGTCTCAAAAGCTACTCACTCGTACATTCTCAAGAGCTACTCACTCGTACATTCTCAAGAGCTACTCACTCATACATTCTCAAGAGCTAGTCACTCATACATTCTCAAGAGCTAGTCACTTGTACATTCTCAAGAGCTACTCACTCGTACAGTCTCAAAAGCTACTCACTCGTACATTCTCAAGAGCTAGTCACTCGTACAGTCTCAAAAGCTACTCACTCGTACATTCTCAAGAGCTACTCACTCGTACATTCTCAAGAGCTACTCACTCATACATTCTCAAGAGCTAGTCACTCGTACATTCTCAAGAGCTAGTCACTCGTACATTCTCAAGAGCTAGTCACTTGTACATTCTCAAGAGCTACTCACTCGTACAGTCTCAAAAGCTACTCACTCGTACAGTCTCAAAAGCTACTCACTCGTACAGTCTCAAAAGCTACTCACTCGTACATTCTCAAGAGCTACTCACTCGTACATTCTCAAGAGCTAGTCACTCGTACATTCTCAAGAGCTATAGTCACTCGTACATTCTCAGTGACTGCCTACTCCTCAGGAGCAGCCATGTGTGACATCAAAGTTTCTGAGTTGCAGCGGTGGGTTTTCAGTCTTGCTTTTAAGAGCTGTGAAGCTCATTGTGTAGAAGGTGTGACCCAGCTACTGTGGGCATACCACGCAGCCACATGTGACCTCCACTCAAAAGGTCTGGTCTAGTCAAAAGGTCTGGTCTAGTCAAAAGGCCCTTACCTCTGCATATAGTTCACTCGCTATGTTGGATTGCCACAGTGTTGGAAGGCCTTTTCGGAGAATACGTACGTACCACTCCTCATCAGCAGCACTGGGCCAACAGGATCCAGAAGTCATCAAGCAACAACTTGTTCATAGTTGATCAGAGACTCCTGAATTACTGTTGGTATTATCGTTGCTTCACTTGAAATACAGAGATAGGTCTGATGCGTACGTTTAGTGGTGAGAGGGAACATGTCACAAGGCGCCGGTTGTACCACCCCAAGGAGTTGGGGTGAACGGTCATGAAGACCTCTTGAGTGCCTAGGATGAGTGACACATGACACATGACACATGACACATGAGTGACTTGTATTCGGAAGCTGAAACTCCCTTCCGCTTGCATCTGGTGTGTGCCATACTTCACGGGGTAATGCCCTGTCACTATCTCGCAAAGGGTAGTATGCAGACACAGGCGGGGCAAGCTGAATGTGTACACTTGTGTATCCTGCTACACAAACTGTGGTTTCACTATCACAAGTGGTGTTATCACTGGGAATAGTGTATACAGGCTTACACACAGCACAGGGGAAGCCCACCGGTGAGACCTGGTGTGGCAGTCCAATACTGTATTGCTGAGTGCCATCAAACCTAAACTGGCAGCGTGGCATCTGCTCAATGGATCTGTATGACCGAGTTTGGGCCCCTTCCAGTGGTACCAGCTGGTGTGAGAAGTGTGACAAAATGAGCAGCGACAAGCTGTAACTGTATTTGTCAATACGTCTGCTGTGAGAAAATGGCAGTGATCACATTGTGCCAGTGGTCATGCGTGGTAAGGGGCGGTTGTGTCGCTTGCGCCTGATGGCTAGTTGCTTAGCAATATAGAATTTCTCATTGTGGTGTTATAAGAAGATCGTTTGAAGTTCTTATTTCCCACACTGGGCAATGTTGTTGCCACGGCAATATAGCCCCGGACTGTGTCTACTCTCACGGTTTGGAGCATGGGTACCCACGACCACAGCTTCGCCCACTGCATGCAGCTAAAAATTGAAGTCCGTGGTCCATGGTGTTAAGCATGGTTTGTAGTATTTCTGTGCATTTGCACTGTATTCCTGTTAGTTGCATTGCAGAATAAAAGTAATGTTTTGTGTGGGGAGGAGGGTGGGGTGTGAGCGGCTGGGACAATTCACTGTCTCAGGACGGACATCTGTTGTAATTGTCTCTGGTAAGGTTACTGTGTCAGGGTGTACATTTTAGGCATGCACGCAGTTTACTGTGACGTTGCCTGTCTGTTTGGTGTTAGCCCTTTACACTAGACACTGCCCAACATGGGGTGGATTGCCCACTCATCCACTGCAGTCTGGTCATTTGCAAGGAGCAGTCTGGGATAGCCCATCCAGTGCAGGATGTGCATTCTCCTGGCTGTGTCAGTCACCCTGCTGTCATGGCCGTGTCAGCAGACACTCTAGCTCTCGTGTGGTCATCACTGGGTTCGCACATGTACCGCTTTGCGAGCAGGGTGACGTAGCAGGGTGACGTAGCAGGGTGACGTAGCAGGGTGACGTAGCAGGGTGACGTAGCAGGGTGACGTAGCAGCCAGACAGGACTAATTCAAGACGTTTCGGCCGAGGAGACCTTCATCAACTGATTGGTCTATCAGTTGATGAAGGCTCTTGTGCCTTCCTTTGCTATCATTATGTAGCAATAAGTCTCTCTAATATCTACTCAGCATGTGTTACATTTAGTGTTCTCTCGGCCTCTTTCTGAAGGGAGAGCACCACTAGCCCTCGTGTGCCTTTGGCATCGGATCCATCATGTCTCCTACCTATTCAATATTACTCTCACTCTCACCACAATATCAGAAGTGCTTGTAACTGCGAAAGCTGATGAATAACTGTCCTGTGTACCCTTGACCTTTATCCAGAAGTTGACGCAGGCCTGAAATACAATAGTGATTTCATACATATACTGTACAATACATATAATAAATATATATTTTATTGCACGGTGTATCATTTCTAGGGTACATACAGTATTATGTGCTTGTACCCTGGAAATAAGCATCACAAATTGAAAGTGCCATCACTGGCTCGCTGTTGTTATCGTCAGAGGTATGTTGGTGTGTGTAGTGCATCGATGCGTCCATTCTAGCCCTGTTTGGTGCAAGAGGACTGAATGCACCCGTGTAGTGTTTCCATGTGATCCTCGTGGGATGGTGACTGGTGCATGTATGGTGTGTCATACGGCAGAGGACACTTGTGTAAACTGTGAATGTTTTGTTCACAATGGACCCTCATCGGCACAGACATCTAAGAAGCCCAACTGTCTGTCCCTATATAGAGGAGTGAACCTAATTCAGAGATATGTTTGTATGCAGCTCTATGTTGGTGGGACAGAGGTAGAGAGAGGCTCCCTGTACATTTCACATCACTAACCTCATGGGTCAAGGCTGCCATAACCAGAAATGGAAGGATTGTTGAAATCCTCCGGAATTCAATCTAGTGAGATGTGTATCGGTGCCTGCAGCAGTCTGGTGTTGCATAACATACGACCAATGACATCACTTGGTTGTATGGCTGTGGCATTCTATTACCAATTGCAGTGTCTGATTTGGTCAGTGGACTGCCAGCTGATGTATCAGGAGACTGGAGTCTCTCCACTCATTTTATCAATTAGGCATCCAACGCTGTCCCTATCAGCCCTACTGACCCTACACGCATATGGCTTGCTATAAGTGTGTTAGGGGCTGCTGTATCGAGTTAGCCTGTAATCATAACTTGGTTTGCAAATGGGTCGGTTGTATGTGTGATGACCCCCAACCACAGCGGCCCTTTTCATCACTGTCTGGTCTGCACCGACATGTATGTATATAGATATATACTCAGCTGAGACAAAGCAATGGTCTAGACTACTTCCTATTATACATCTGTCTGTGTGCGTGCGTGTGTGTATGTGTGTGCGTGTGTGTGTGTGTTGTGCGTGCGTGTGTGTGTGTGTGTGTGTGTGTGTGCGTATGTGCATGCGTGTGTGCGTGTGTGTGTGTGCGTGTGTGTGTGTGTGTGTGTGCGTGCATGCGTGCGTGTGTGCGCGCGCGTGTGTGTGTGCGTGCATGTGTGTGTGTGTTGTGCGTGTGTGTGTGTGTGTGTGTGTGTGCGTACGTGCGTGCGTGCGTGCGTGCGTGCGTGTTTGCGCGCGCATGTGTGTGTCAGTCAACGAGCAGTTGAGAGGTACATACATGGTGTTGTCACAGCAAGTGGCTCTGTGTGTCCTGGCTGAGCCAGAGGATGTGGTTGCAGGGCGTGTCTTGGGGACAATGTCCAACAGCTAGATGAGCAGCCTGTTTGAGTGTGGTGTAGATGTATATAGTCATAAGACGAACTGTCTGCAGTACCCCCCCTCCTAGATGCCGCTCTGCCTCCCAGTCCATACTCCCTATGGTATGATCATAATTTTGATTTTTGCTATTCAATTGCAACTGTAGCTTGAGGCGTGGTTGCCATGGGCGAGCTTGGATAAACTAGGAAGACAGGTGTGTGATCTAACAGATGTGTCAAGAGGGCTTAATGAATACGATTATACCTCTATCATGAATATCGTTAACTCGGCCTCATAGCTCCAGGACACACCTCTGGGAAGCAGAATTGAGTGGTGCCGGGTGTGGTGTAGGCCGCTCCAAAATGATGCAAGTGGAGTGGTGCAGGATGTTCAGTCCGGGAACGCCTACGGAGCTGCACGGGCGAAAGATGTTCCGCGTCAGTAGCTCCTCTTCTCCCAGTCCCGTCTCTCCACCTTACCCCCTCGGGTCGCCCGTCTTAGCCAGGGTGCCTCCAGCGTCTCCCATATCTCGCTCAAGCAGCACCGCCGCGCCGCTGTTCTTCAAGACCTGTCCTGGTCCCTCCGCCCCTCGCGAGCTGGAACGCGCAGGTACCCACATCGCACTCGTAACACACCCACAGGCTATGGAGCTAGTAGCTACCTGGTTCTCCGCGTGCGTAGATCTGTAGCATCTTGGCCGATCGCCGACACGGCTATGTTGCTCCACTTCTTCGCTCCTCTCTGTGGAGAAGGCTGTAAATTCCTGTCCTGACTGCTGGTTTTAGTGTGACGGTGTGTGTGGAGCTAATGGGACAGCAGGAATGAGAGGGAGGAGTGTTGTTCTGTTCACTACATTGTGTGTGTGTGGGGGGGGGGGGGGGTGTCATGCAGTGCAAGTGCTGCAGTGGGTCAGAGAAGCAGTCCTGCTGCTGCAGTGGGAAGGTCCATGATGGTACCAACAAGGAAGTACTGATCCCAGATTATGGTCTTGTCAATATATATACACCTGCATATATAGCTACAGAGTCTGTGATCTCTTGATCTGCTCTTAAAGTGAACAGTGCTGTGTTGGAAGGGCCTGAATTGTGCTGTGGAGGAGTGTGGGGAAGGCAGCCAACAATGTCTGTGATAATAGGCCTGGGCTTCTCACATCTCACCCAGCACTGGTGGTGTATCGTGTACCACTATGTGAGAAGCCCCCCCCTCCTCCGAGTGAACCATGCATGTTGACCATTCACTTCCACTCTTCTTGTTTGGAAGTTATTGACCTTTCATTTACTTTGTCTTTGAATAGTAGAGGCAGAAGTGGAGGCTTGGTTTGGGGGCCGCCTCACACAGCTCCATCGGGGCTGCTTTAGCTCAATATTTGTACTTCCTTCTTCTGATGTGATGAGTGCACTGACCCGAATGAAGCAAGACCTGTTAAGACCCCTTAGGTGGCTGTGCGGGCTGTGATTGTGAGGATTCTGGGAATGTCAGTGTCTGTGTGTGCAGGCTGGGAGTGTGTAAAGGAATGTGTGCGAGTGTGCTAGTGGACACCAGAAGTGTGTCAACGTGTGCATGTCTTGAGGATTCTGACTATTAAAAGCTTTGTGGGTTGGCCTGTACCTACAAACACTTATATGAGGCATAGGTTGGCCTGTATGACCATGCAGTGTGTGTGTGTACATGGTGCTGTGTGCATGAGCTCATGGCAATGTTATGTGCACAGACTGTCTATGGAAAGGTGTCATCAGAGGGGACCAGTGATGTCCCTATAAGCAGTGAAGCCTAGGCTGTGCATGTGAGGGTGGTGGAGGTGCTACATGCATCTTCTGCATAGTATGCCAATGAGTCTCATTGTGAGATCATTCTGCTGAGATTGGCTGTCACACACAAGAAGGTTTGGAGTCATTCTTGGCTGTGGGAAGGATGAAAGTGATGGGTACAATCACATATGTGAGTGCCATGTAACCAGCAAGGCCAACCTCCTCGTTTGGCACTTGACCTTACACATGTGGGAGTGTTTGCTGTGTGCATATGGGTGACCTTTGACCCCGCCAAGAATTTACAGCACAGGGAGTGCATAGAATGCAGCAACCACTTCACAAGTAAGTGGCTGAGTGCCAATAACATTTTCGTTGTCTTTAATTGCCATGGCAATCAACGGGACTCCTTGGTTGCTATAGCGATCATAAAGGCAGTGTACTAGTGGCCGCATGTTTGTCGTGTGGTGGAGGGCAGTGTAGTGTTGGGAGCAGTACAGGGTGAGGTGGCTGGTGTCCTTACGGTGGTCACGTATGCCGGGCCCAGTGCACTAGGAGGCATGTGGTTGAGTCGTAGTCGAGGTACTGTATGTACATTGTGATGTGATTGTGTCATGATGCTACACGGCTGTGGTAGGCGGTGCTACATGGCTGCGGTAGGCGGTGCTACACGGCTGTGGTAGGCGGTGCTACATGGCTGCGGTAGGCGGTGCTACACGGCTGCGGTAGGCGGTGCTACATGGCTGCGTTAGGCGGTGCTACACGGCTGCGGTAGGCGGTGCTCCACGGCTGCGGTAGGCGGTGCTCCACGGCTGCGGTAGGCGGTGCTACACGGCTGCGGTAGGCGGTGCTACACGGCTGCGGTAGGCGGTGCTACACGGCTGCGGTAGGCGGTGCTCCACGGCTGCGGTAGGCGGTGCTCCACGGCTGCGGTAGGCGGTGCTGCACGGCTGCGGTAGGCGGTGCTGACCTGTGCATGAATTGTGATTAACAACTTCCCGTCCTGTTAGGGAATTTGTGTGCATGACCACAACGTACTGCCACACAGGGCATTGCATCACTACAGTATGCCGTGTGTACATCATATATGACATCCGTATACACGTATGTGTATACATGTGTATGCATACGTACGTATGTATGTACACATGTGTACATGTAGTGCATATGTGTATGCATATACGTATTTGTATGTAATGTATATAATGTATGTACATATATGTTTGTATGTACATTCTGTGTAAACAGCCTGGTGCATCATTCATTGCATCCAACTCTGTGTTGTGGAGGCTGTCATGTCCATGGTCAGCAGATATAGGGAATATTCCCCGGTCTAATAGGACGTAATTGTGATACACACTTCTCTTGAGAGGTGCAGTGTGTCTGTTGAATGTGTACGAATTGTATCACTTTCACTCAGTGGTTTATATGTAGGAGTTGGCAAGCAACTTTAGTGTGGGGGAAGGAGGGGAGCAAGTAATACCATTTGTATGTAAGCACCTTTAGTGTGGAGGGAAGGAGGGGAGCAAGTAATACCATTTGTATGTAAACACCTTTAGTGTGGGGGGAAGAAGGGGAGCAAGTAATACCATTTGTATGTAAGCACCTTTAGTGTGGGGGGAAGGAGGGGAGCAAGTAATACCATTTGTATGTACGTATGTGCATACAAAGAAGACTAACCCTTGTTTCATGCCCTTTCCTCTGTGTGTTGGATATAAGTGTCCTTGTTTCGGCAGCTGGATAGAATATGAGGGATGTGTTTGTGTATGTGTGCATGTCCTGTCCCGGCCAATTTCCTGTGCCTAGGGGTGTATGAACGATGAGATATTACACAACACTTATCAGTTCTTGCATAACACATAACTGCAGTTGTAACACATTGTTACATGTGCTGCATGGTGCCGGGCCAGTCGGTGCCATGTGCCAGCGCTTTGCCTGAATCAGCCCTCATGTCAGATTAACATTGAATGGCCGCTTTAGGAAGTCCTCACATGGACTCGCCTTGCCCTTTCCATTGCGGTGCCTTGGTGTGGTTGCGGCTAATTGAACTATTCCGGCTACTGCTTCTAGCAGGACCGGTGTGTTACCATAGTGATCACGGTGAGCGGTGGCCGCTGCTGTTACAAAGTGTGTTGCCTGCTTTGCGGTTGGTAGGAGCATTCCATTCACACAGCGGTAGTGCAGGCAGCACATTAGCACATGTCCTGTGTCGTCTGTTTGCGGTGGTGTGTGTGTGTGTGTGTGTGTGTGTGTGTGTCTGTGTGTGTCTGTGTGTGAGAGAGAGAGAGAGACTTGCTATGCAAACCAGACAGTTAGGCACAGATATGGGCAAGCCTCAGCACATCAAGCACCACACTGTGTGTGAAGTCGGCAACTATCCTGGCATGTCAATAGAAGGCTTGACCATGATCAAGGAATGCTTCATCAGTCGCCACAGCCCCACAAGCGTGGAAGTCAGTTGTGTAGAGGGGAGACAGGTCTGGGGCTGTAGCATTCCTAGGCCAACTCCTGCCTCCCTGTGTCCCACGCATGCTGCCTGAGTTGTGTGCCTCCTGTTAGCACATGCCAGAGGAGGGGGGGGGGGGGGGGGAACACCCTAGTGCAGGTGTATGAGGAGGGGGGGAACACCCTAGTGCAGGTGTATGAGGAGAGAGGGAACACCCTAGTGCAGGTGTATGAGGAGGGGGAGGTGGAACACCCTAGTGCAGGTGAATGAGGAGAGAGGGAACACCCTAGTGCAGGTGTATGAGGAGAGAGGGAACACCCTAGTGCAGGTGTATGAGGAGGGGGAGGTGGAACACCCTAGTGCAGGTGTATGAGGAGAGAGGGAACACCCTAGTGCAGGTGTATGAGGAGGGGGAGGTGGAACACCCTAGTGCAGGTGTATGAGGAAGGGGGAACACCCTAGTGCAGGTGTATGAGGAGAGAGGGAACACCCTAGTGCAGGTGTATGAGGAGGGGGGGAACACCCTAGTGCAGGTGTATGAGGAGGGGGGGAACACCCTAGTGCAGGTGTATGAGGAGGGGGGGAACACCCTAGTGCAGGTGTATGAGGAGAGAGGGAACACCCTAGTGCAGGTGTATGAGGAGGGGGGGAACACCCTAGTGCAGGTGTATGAGGAGGGGGTTTGTACACACCTAAAACATACAAGATTTAGCATAGAGCTAAGGGTGCTGTCCATGTGTCCATGTGTGTGCCTACATGCATACACATTTACGCCCAAGCAGGTCGAGTTCCTTCTTGATCTTGCCATTCATGCTGTGTTTCCTTATGTCACTGTGTGTTGACATCGGTAGGTGAGATCGGGTTGCTCCTAGATCAGGTTTATCCTTTAGGATAGGACACGCCCCCACACAGGAGAGCGGCTGTGTACAGGGAAATAGGATGGGGAGGACGGTTGGGTTGTGAGTTCAACCCAAGTGAATGGAAGGGGGTTGTCTTCGATCTTATCACCACTGCCAGCTGTGCAAGGCTGGGGCTTTGTGACCTGTGTTCTGGCTGGGTAGTCAGGACTAATGATAGCCTATTGTCTGCACAGTCACACACACACACACACACACACACACACACACACACACACACACACACACACACACACACACACACACACACACACACACACACACACACACACACACACCACACACACACAGCTCTCTCCAGTGATTTGCTGGTACTGTGTCACTTGATAAATTTAATGGTGGTCACTCGGCCTCCATCACACACTGCACACTTCCTACTCTGTTTGAACTGTCTATGTTTCACAGCTCAGGCTGTCTGCAACCCTCCCCTCTCTATGTGTCTGTCTGCCCTGCGATCCATTACACGTGGTTTGTGGACTTCCTGCTCTTATCTTGAGTGATACAGTTGGCGCTGGAAGTGGCGGGTCCTCAGCTGCTGGGCTTATCTGCTGCACTGCATGCCTGAGACTGCTGGGCTAGCTGTTGGCAACTGGGGCTTCACTGCTGTGTGTGTGTGTGTGTGTGTGTGTGTGTGTGTGTGTGTGTGTGTGTGTGTGTGTGTGTGTGTGTGTGTGTGTGTGTGTCAGTGTTGACAGTATTATTAATGGGTTTGCATTCCCAATAGACTACACATTTAACCCAGTCATTGCGTCTCATTGCGGCATAAGACTCACTAAGGGGTCACTCTTGAATGGTTTCTAGCTTTGTTGTTTGAATTGTATTGTCTGTGATTTGATTGGTGGGCTGTTTGAGGAGGGGCTAGACCAGTGCAAACTGTCAGGTGTACTTTGAGGGCACATTTTGTACAACTTTCCAGAAGGCGTTGATGTTTCAATGATAAGGAGATTATGTGAAGGGTTAAGGGTGAGGGTTAAGGGTGAGGGGTGAGGGTTAGGGGTGAATGGTGAACGATGAGGGATGAGGATTAGGGGTGATGCTTTGCTGACTGTGCTTCTCTTATCTACAGAAGCCTTCAGTGAAAGTCAGGAATGGACCTTGCCCAGGTCTGCCGGTGACGTTCGTCTGGTGAGTTGGGACACCGTTGTATTGCTACATCTCTTGCTATGCACTTGTATGTAGCGTTGTTCTTACCTCACACTGGTCAAGGTAACTTCACCTGCCTATAGTGAACCTAATATGTCATTGCTGTGCTGTAATAATGAATCTCCACCGAGCACTGTGACACGGCAGTAAGCCCCACGTGTGTTGCAGTCGGCACAGCCACAGCATGGGGTGTAGCCAAGAGGCCAGTGTGCAACTACGGTATCTGCATTGTTTTGGCTGATTTAATTTAGAACTGGTCTGCAAGTTGTACTCAATTTGAGTGTTCACATCACGTCTCTTGGGAATGTGCTTGTCCTACTGTCCCCAGTGTGCGTGCAACCTTGATACCACCACCACCACCACCACCACCACCACCACCATAAATTTTTCCTTTGCATGATCACTTTGTTTGTGGTTCTTTGTGCTGAGTAAGGGGGGGTCTAATAGGGGAATCCCCTGGGACTCTACCCCAGACCAGTCACCTGTGGCCTTGGACTGAAACCCATTATGTGGCTTTACATCCAAATATGGGAATGGGGCTGGAAGTGTGACTCAGCACAGCCCAGCACCATCCCATGGTGCTTGGTCACCTAACCATTACATCACACTTCTGTAGGATATCATGTGGTGCTCCCCACCTCCCTTATCTGTCCTAGCTATCCCATGTGATGAAGTACACTTTTCATTTGAAAGCATCTTGAAAGGTCACTGCTAGTCACATTATCTGTTTCAGCTAGCTGGTCTGTTATCTACTGGCCGCAGTGTTCTGTTCCTGAAGGTCATGTACAGCTGCTGTTTCACTTCTTGCCACAGGGAGTTTTGGGGACAAGCCATTCTGGGAAAACAAAGCTGATTCAGCATTTTCTTCTGCAAACGGAAGGAATCCGACAAGATCTGATGAAGGAAGGTGTGTTTGTGCGATGTAATTATTACATGTACACACACAGCCATGTACACGCACACAGCCATGTACACACACAACATGTACATACACACAGCCATGTACACACACAGCCATGTACACACACAGCCATGTACACACACACAGCCATGTACACACACAACATGTTATACAAATATATACTAGTTCCTGTCCTGAGCCCCTTGCCTTCCTTTCCCCCTGCTTCCTTCCTGCTAAGATGGCCGCTACAAGTGCAAGGTGGTGGTGGATGACTGCACCAGACTGCTCCTCATCAGGGAGGATACGGGAACACCCAGCCATGAGGTGTGGTCTTGTGATGGTCATGTGACATGGTCATGTGGTGGTCATGTGACATGGTCATGTGGTGGTCATGTGACATGGTCATGTGTTTATCCCTGTGCAGTTCTCCAACTGGCTGGATGCCCTGATCCTGGTCTTCAGTTGCCATGACATGTCATCACTTAGCCCACTGGCAAACATCTACCAATCCTTCCAGGAGGGCAGGGGGCAGGAGGTCCCCATTCTCATTGTGGGAACAATGGGTAAGTGGGATTGGAAGTGTAGAGTGAACCACATTGGCTGACAGTAGTCATGTGATAGCCACGTGATGATCATATGATGGTCATGTGATGGTCATGTGATCATGCCCTCTGTGCTGGATGTGTACAAGTTTCCTGTGCATAGTTGTGTGGTAGAGTACTCCTGATCACCCTACACACCATATGGAAGGAATGTGATCACTAGGGGAAGTTGTTCTGCTTCCACCAGCTACGTAACTTACGTAGCTCCCCCTCCCCCTCTCCCTCCCCCTCTCTCTCCCCCTCCCCCTCCCCCTCTCTCTCCCTCTCCCCCTCTCCCTCCCCACCACAAAAACACCGTGCTGCAGTTGAGGGTCAAGACCATGTCATTCGAGATGAAGAACTGAAGAAGATCACAGACCTTGTGCACAAGGCAGTGTTTGCGGAGGTAGCCTTGGCAGAGGATGGCAATAGCGAAGAGGTCTTTACGCATGGTCAGTGGTGAGGGCTGTAGTGTGTGTGTGTGTGTGTGTGTGTGTGTGTGTGTGTGTGTGTGTGTGTGTGTGTGTGTGTGTGTGTGTGTGTGTGTGTGTAAGTGTTGTGTGATGCAGGTTGTGTAGTCCCACCTAACGTACACTCACTCTTCCAGTACATATTTTACTCACTCTTTCTCAGCATGTCGACTTGTGCTGGAGAAACAAGGGCTATTGGGAGGGGTGAGCCAGCCCCTCCAGCTTCAAGCCCCACCCCCCTCCACAAAGAAGCTGCAGCTGATAGGCTCCCCAGTGGCCGCCAGGAAGAAGAGGATGTCCCGCTTTCTCTCGGCAACGGTGAGGAGAGAGCTTTAGTCAGCGCTGAAGGCAGTTTGTTGCAAGAGAGAGATTTGCATTGCAGACTCTTGGTATAAAGCGTGCACACTTGTGTGTATGTATGTGGCTCTGTGAAATGAGTGATGTGTGTGTGTTTCATCAAACGATTGCCCAATGTAGACAATAGCGTTTGTGTTTATGTACGTATGTATGTAGTATGTAGTATGATTGACTTATTTCTTGTTTGTTGTTTATGTATTGTTTATGGTTGATGTTTCCATTACAGAAAGGGAGCTACGCTGTGCAGAGCATAGAAGCCATCGGACCAGGGAGAGACATTCCACGCAAAGAGGTGTGTGACAGTTTGTGGGGACAGTCCATGTGTGCATGTGTGTGTCAGTCAACTCTTAATGCATGAAGGCACCACAGTTGACATGTGTCTGTCTGTCTGTCTGTCTGTCTGCAGGGTGAGGTGAAGAAGAATGGGAAAAAGAAGTATCTGGTGGTGGGGAACAAGTTCATCACGTACTATCCCAGTCACTCGGTGAGCCCAGAGGGAGGGCAGAGGGGGGGGGGGGGGTTGACAGTAGAGGAGGCTCGTGTGTGTGACTGCTTGAAAGTGTTGTGGCTTCACTCTGCAGTTACAGTTACACTTTCTAGTAGACATTTGGTGCTAGGCCTGTCGGGTTGGAGCCATGTGGGTAATCAGAAAAGATGGAGAGAGAGTGGTTGTGATGAGGCTGTTGGTCAGAGGAGAATGGCTGGCTTCCCTGGAGTTTATTGCTCTTTGATTGGCCACTTCTAATAGGACTACTGCAAGAACACCAATGAGAAGGGAGTGTGCTTTGACAAGATCACAGTTCGAGACCCAGACCGCAAATTGAAACTGGCAGCTAGATCAAAGGAGCAGCTGAATGGGTCTGTGAATGCGTCTGGTACCACCAGCCCCACTCCAGACATAGGTGAGAGAGGAGGACAGTGTCGTTGCACCCCGCTGTGTGTGGCTGGACCACCACCGACATACGTCGTAATGTGACATTTTGCATGTAATTGTCACTATCCCGTCACGCCTCCTTGTTCCTTCGTGTCACTATCTCGTCACGCCTCCTTGTTCCTCCGTGTCACTATCCCATCACGCCTCCTTGTTCCTCCGTTCAAGCCTCACTCCTACTCTTTCCAGCTCATCCCTTTAGCCCAAGTTCTCACTCCAATTGTCACATTTCTGTTCCCACTCCCATTCTCACCCATCCCATCCCATTCCAGGCCACATCAGTCCCTCCGTCAGTGACATGTCCTCGCTGGCTGTGTCCCCCGCTCAAGAGCTGGAGCTGGAGAGTGAGGGGGAGGTCGGCCTCCCTCGGTCCCAAGGTGGCTCCAGCCTCACCATCGACCAGACTGGCATTAACAGTGAGTTTTGCACTGAAAGGGAGGGGCACTGAGAAGAAGAAGGGGAGGGGTGTGAAGGAGGGAGAGGAGGGGCATGGAGGAGAGGGAGGGGAGGGGCATGGAGGAGGAGAGGGAGAGACGCTGAGGAAAGGAAGTGGAGGGGCATGGAGAAAAGGAGTGAGGAGAAGTGGGTCGGGCCAAGAAGTGAAGGAAATGGTGTTTTGTCACGAAGAAGTGCGGGGAAGAGGTTCATTATGGTCTTGTGTGTGCAGTTCTTTGGAGTATATTTGCGGCTCAGCCTTGTGTACTACTGACACTGTGATCTGGGGGCGTGGTCAGCCTGTGTGATTGTTATCTGCCCCGCCCAGGCCAGAAGAGTGGTGCTGCCGGTGAGTTAGGGGCCGGTAAGACCAATGGAGCACTGGACACACCCATGACTCTGCAGCAGTTCCACGAGCAGAGGCAAAAGTTGGACAAGGTTGGAGCTGGAAATGGGAATCGGTCCCAGCACCTAGCGGCCAGCACACAGCGTGGCTCCTCCTCCTCCCTCAACACGCCAACCATCGAACTGCCAGCTGAAATCCCCCGGGCAGCAACCGTATCCTATGATGTTCCACGAAGGATGCTGCCAGTAGCTGTAGAGGACATTGAGCAGAGTGTCATCTCTAAGAAGGGTTCAATCCGACATGTCCGAGGGCACAAGAGGGGGCGGAGCTGGGGCGGGACGAAGGCACTGGAGGCGGAAATAGGTATGTGTGATCAGCACTGTGTGTGTGGGTGTGCGCATGATGGTGCTGCGAAGTGTCCCTCTCAGACACATTTCATCCGAGAGGAAGTTGGTGTCACATGTCCCCTCCCTTCCTCGCCCACTCCAGAAGGCTTAGAGTTCCACATCATCAACTCAGACCGCAAGGCATGGGTGTTTGAGGCCGGTTCAGTGGAGGAGAAGCGGCAGTGGGTCCAGGCCATCGAGGCAGGCATCAGGGACTACTTCTCCAGCTCCACCTACCGCAAGGAGGAGAACTCGCTGTGTGAGGGGGACAAGGATGATATTCAGGGTCGCCCTGGCAACGACTTTTGTGCTGACTGTAATGCACCAAGTGAGTGGGGAGAGGAAGGAAGGGCGGTGTGGGGGGAGGGAAGGGAGGGGGTGGTGTGAGGGGAGGGAAGGGAGGGGGTGGTGTGAGGGGAGGGAAGGGAGGGGGTGGTGTGAGGGGAGGGGGAGGGAGGGGGTGGTGTGAGGGAAGGGGGGAGGGAGGGGGTGGTGTGAGGGGAGGGGGAAGAAAGGGAGGGGGTGGTGTGAGGGGAGGGGGGAGGAAAGGGAAGGGGTGGTGTGAGGGGAGGGGGGAGGGAAGGGAAGGGAGGGGGTGGTGTGAGGGGAGGGGGAGGGAAGGGAAGGGAGGGGTGGTGTGAGGGGAAATTGGGTCAAGGATGTATGCTTGTATAAGTAACAGTGTGGTAATATTGGCACGTGCTGTGACTTGGCATCAATATTTCGTATTCTCTCTTCCTCCCTCCTTCCACCCTTCCTCTTCCCATCAGAACCAGAATGGGCCTCCATCAACCTGGGGTGCCTTCTCTGTATAAACTGCTCTGGCGTGCACAGGAACCTGGGAGCACACATCTCCAAAGTGCGGTCCTTGTCTCTGGATGTGTGGAGGTGAGGGGATAAGGAGTGTGAGGGGATGGGAGAGTGTGAGGGGATGTGTGGAGGTGAGGGGATGTGGGAGTGTGAGGGGATGTGTGGAGGTGAGGGGATAAGGAGTGTGAGGGGATGGGAGAGTGTGAGGGGATGTGTGGAGGTGAGGGGATGTGGGAGTGTGAGGGGATGTGTGGAGGTGAGGGGATAAGGAGTGTGAGGGGATGGGAGAGTGTGAGGGGATGTGTGGAGGTGAGGGGATGGGGGAGTGTGAGGGGATGTGTGGAGGTGAGGGGATAAGGAGTGTGGGGGGATGGGAGAGTGTGAGGGGATGTGTGGAGGTGAGGGGATGTGGGAGTGTGAGGGGATGTGTGGAGGTGAGGGGATGTGGGAGTGTGAGGGGATGTGTGGAGGTGAGGGGATAAGGAGTGTGAGGGGATGTGTGGAGGTGAGGGGATAAGGAGTGTGAGGGTATGGGAGAGTGTGAGGGGATGTGTGGAGGTGAGGGGTGGGGGAATGTGAGGGGATGGGAGAGTGTGAGGGGATGTGTGGAGGTGAGGGGATAAGGAGTGTGAGGGGATGGGAGAGTGTGAGGGGATGTGTGGAGGTGAGGGGGTGGGGGAATGTGAGGGGATGGGAGAGTGTGAGGGGATGTGTGGAGGTGAGGGGATAAGGAGTGTGAGGGGATGGGAGAGTGTGAGGGGATGTGTGGAGGTGAGGGGATGTGGGAGTGTGAGGGGATGTGTGGAGGTGAGGGGATAAGGAGTGTGAGGGGATGGGAGAGTGAGGGGATGTGTGGAGGTGAGGGGATGTGGGAGTGTGAGGGGATGTGTGGAGGTGAGGGGATAAGGAGTGTGAGGGGATGGGAGAGTGTGAGGGGATGTGTGGAGGTGAGGGGATGTGGGAGTGTGAGGGGATGTGTGGAGGTGAGGGGATAAGGAGTGTGAGGGGATGGGAGAGTGTGAGGGGATGTGTGGAGGTGAGGGGATGTGGGAGTGTGAGGGGATGTGTGGAGGTGAGGGGATAAGGAGTGTGAGGGGATGGGAGAGTGAGGGGATGTGTGGAGGTGAGGGGGTGGGGGAGTGTGAGGGGATGGGGGAGTGTGAGGGATGTGTGGAGGTGAGGGGATGGGGGAGTGTAAGGGGATGGGAGAGTGTGAGGGGATGTGTGGAGGTGAGGGGGTGGGGGAGTGTGAGGGGATGTGTGGAGGTGAGGGGATGGGGGAGTGTGAGGTTGAAGTTGTGTGGGGTAGTGGCTGAGACAGAGAATGTATGCATGACTGCTGATGGTGGTTGTGAGGGGAGTGATCGTGAGAGTTAGTGTGAGTGTGCCCTCCACCGCCACCATGTGCAGACCCGAGTTTGTGGCTGTGATGCTGACCTGCCACAACTACATGGTGCGCAGCATCTACGAGGCCAAGCCACTGCCCAGAGGAGTGCGCCGGCCGATCCATTCGGCATCAAGGTGACACACATGAGCATTAGCATGCATAGACGCACACATTCACCCTGTGGTGTGGTATGAATGTTGGGGACTGGTGGGTCTTTCTCTGCTGTGCATAGGGAGGACAGGGAGGTGTGGATAAGAACCAAGTACGAGAAGAAGGAGTATCTGGCAGACCTTCCCAGCAGCACCCTGACCCTTGGGGAGGTGAGACTAGAGAGAGGCCTAGCCCTTGCCCCCCTAGCCCTTGGTGTCTTCTGTGCACCTAGTCCCAATGCAGCAGTGTCCTTGCCATGCGTGGATGAAGCTCGTCTGGCTAGGTTGCATCACTGATAGATTTCACAGACTTCACTAGCCGGGGGGGGGTTGTTCGCCAGACGTTTCAGCAGTTGACACCACTGAAGAAGGCAGAAATCAGCTGCTGAAACATGTGGTGAACAAAAGCCCTGTGGTTAGTGAGATCTACCACTCTTGGCATGGCGCACACAAGTGGTCCTCGGTTTGTATACACGTCACACGCTCACATGCAGCATGCTTACCACCTCACCTTCCACTCTGAGCAACTTGTGTGTTCGCAGTGCGTGACTTGTGATGTGTCTTGTCTGTCTGGCCCCTCAGCGGATCATGGAGGCGGTGGATGTGGAGGATGTGTGCTACGAGGACCTGCTCCTCCTGCTCTCCCACAGCTCTGCGGAGGACATCAACCAGTCCCACAAGGGAGGGAGGGCACCGATGCATGTTGTGTGTGCTCGAGGACATCTGGTGGCCTTGCAGTTACTGCTCTGGGTAAGTTGTGTGTGTGTGTGTGTGTGTGCGTGCGTGCGTGCGTGCGTGTGTGTGCATCTGTGTGTCTGTGTGCGTGTCTGCAGCTTGGACACGAGTGTGCACCTGGTGACTAGATTAGTGAGAAGGCCTGAACTGAACCTCCATTCCTCCCCCGCCACACCCCCTGCCCCTCCCCCTCCCCCTCCCCCTTCAGTGCTGTGCTGACATCAACATAAAGGACGAAGACCAAAGGACACCTCTCACCTATGCTAGATATGCGGGTCATGATGACTGTGCAGAGGTGTTGCTACACAACCATTGCCGTGACGATTCGTTTGAAGCTGACATGCAGCTGTCCGGAGTATTGCAGGCATCTGTTATATAAACAGTGATGATTGTCCTTTTATCGACTAACTTAAATATTTATTGTTTTACAAATTATATTTTAACTATTGCCTGTCATTTGCCCTATGTGCATGTACTCATTATTGTGTGGATCTGTTGTGAGTCTGGACAACAGTTATACATGCATGCGGCCGGCCGGGCTTGCATGTGCAAGGTAGAGGGTGATTGTGTATGTGCAACAGTTTATGGAAGTGCTACATATATAGGTCTTGCATGAGTGTCAATCGTGCACAAGGCCGGCCCTCGAGTAAAGCAGGCTGGAGGACATGTTAGGAGTGCACTATACATGCAGTCCCCACTGTCTCTACCACCATCTTCACATATCTGGCCCCATATCTCTGCAATATAAAATAGTGTACTTCTGGCATGAACAATTACACCTTTCACAAGGCCAGGCCAGGCCGGGTACAAACCCTAATAACCATATCTTTTGCTCTCGCGCTGCTTTCTACTCTACAAATAGTGCATGTCCAAAATATGGTTGTATTGTATGAGTACGTACGTATATACCTGGTAGTTGGATGCAGTGGGTGTGCACGCACTGCACACGTGCAATTTCACAGCATGCTGCTAGGCTACCGTAACTGAGTGGATCGACAGATTAAAGCCAATCACAAACAGTGCACAAACTAGCACAAAAATATACGTAAAAGGGTAATTCGTGATTCTGTTAACTGCTCCAAACTCCCGAAGGCAGCCCTTGGCACGAGCAGGACAGCGAATGTTGATGACTCTGGTCAAATGTTTTTGTTTGTCATTTTACCTTTTTGAGAAGACAACAGAAGTGGCAGTGAAAGACAGGAGAGCAAAGGCACGTTTGATGACAATCCTGACAGTCGTAAACAGGGAGAAATGTAGTCAAAGATCACCATCAACGAAATGACTGCATTAAAATCAAGAGGAGTGTGTTGTGCAAACAGGATGCGGAGGTGGTGTTGTAGCTTGCCGTGCAGAATTGAGGAAGGCGAGTGGTGAGTGCTCAGTGGCGTTTGTCTGCTGCAGTGGAAGCACCAGACCACTCAGTCCCCACCTCAGTGAGTGAATACGGAAGAGGATAACTTGCCAAGCTCCCAGCGCTCCCCAGCACATCAGCATCCCCGGCAATCAGTACAGATGCTTCAATTCGGAGTTGGGCTGCTCCTTGTTCACTATACGGTCTTTGATGGACACCATCGTCTTGCCCGCAATCTTCTTCTGTGCTTAGAGGGAGAATGTCATCAAAGTGAAACGAACCCAAGGCATCATGAGACAGTACTTCCACCTGGGACTGGAGCCACAAGTGGAATGAAGTAGAATCTAGCAGTGCTTCATTTGCAGAGGCCATGCAAGGATCCACCCCAACTGGTGAACCTGCTGGTAACCAGGTGACCTTTCTGTAGGGGGATTCCCCGGGGCTGTCGGCTGACAGAGCCTGCTCCTGCTCCTCCTGATGACAGTAGCAAGGGACAATATGAAGTACAGTGTTGCCCTTTGTTGCACATCGCTGGCAGAAGTAGCCGTCAGCTGACTGTGGGCTGTGCAACTGGCGATGGAGCTGAGGTGAAGCAGAACTTGCACCATCAATGTTTTCCTCCTCTCTTGGGGGGGTCCTGGGACAGCTGCCTGTGAGGTTAAAGTAAAGACAAGGACCATGTCATGACATTGTGTGTGTAGACACAATGAATGGATCCATACACACACAACACACATGGACAAACACATCCGGGATCCTTGGCTGCTTGTGAGGTGTACAATCCAGAGCCAGCCCCACCTTTTTTGTTAGTCCTCTTCACCAAGGGCGCCCCAGGGGAGGACCTAATGGATGGATTCAGCAATGGACCCTTGACAATAACCTGTGGCTTCGTGAACCTGAGTGCTGGGGAAGGAGCCACCATGGCAAGAGATAAAGGGGCACACACATAGTTTTAACATTTGAGTGGTGAGCCCTTTTTAATTAAGGCAAATGCCAAATGGGTGTGAATGGTACTCACATGGGATGGTCTAGCAAGCCAGACTAGCACTAACTTGCACTTCAACTGATGAAGCTAGCAATGTGATGAGGAAAACCCTGTAATATGAAGGGGTGTGTCCAGCTACTTACTTCTTGGTTCTCTTGGTCCGTCGGCTGTTACTTTGATAGCATTTTGGTAAGTTGCAACTTGTGGCGGCTCAGTCGCCACAGTCATCACAAGAGACAGCCGCTTACCTGCAGACAACAGTAGCACCAAAGACACGGGTACATATACAGCTCAACACCACGCATGCACATGAGCTAGCGATGTGGTAGAGGCTCATGCTACGGCATTAAATTGAACAGGGACATCATTGAGCAGTCTTGTAGCAAGGGGAGGGGGGGGGGGGATAGCAGTGAGACGTTCTGACCTCAACCACTACGGATGAACTCCTTCATCTCCAAACTGCTCCACTGCAACACTACAATGTCACTGGAGAGGAGCTAGCACGCTAGACTGGCCAGGTTACCTTGCAACACTTGGATTTACGCATGATTGCATGTGGCTCAAATGACATAGTCATTCAGTCGCACACAATGCCAAATCTCTAATGCTGCAAGGACCTACTGACCAACCTCATCTCCTCTCTGCATTCTCCACACCGACAGTGTGGAGTATGCATGTGACGTGGTTAGGGGTAAAGTATCCCAGTTCGGACAAGGTTGGCTGCACGCTTTTACAAATGAAAGTGACTGAGTCCGGAACAACTGTGGCACTCAATGGAGAAAGACTGCACGCAAACACGCACCTCTACCGGAACGTCCAACGAAGCGGAGGTCAGTAAACACAGCCAGATTCTCCACGAACTCCGCAGCGGCGTTCCTCAGTTCTGCCGCATCGTTGTCATCATTGCCAGCGGACAGGATCACCTTGGTACCACAGGGAAGGTGTGTCAGTGAGGCGAGCTTGAACGGAGCGGGGAGGTATCGGTTGCAGCGCCAGTGGGTGGGAAGAGCACTGCACATGAAGTTGGGGCTGTCCGTACGAACCCATTTACTGGCATGGAGTGGAAGGGTGGCACTAGCCCTTCTCTTCCTTTCAAGGCTGTCCAGGAGAGGGAGACACTCATCATCAGTGGAGACGTGCCGCGTGTTGTGGGGATGAAGTTTGGGAGAACTCGCCATTGATTGCGACATACGACGCACTCTCGGAAAAGAAAATGGCTACCGAGCTGGACTCCCTGAGTCACAGTCCAATCAGTGAAGCAGGCGCGGATATCCCCCTGAAGGCGAACAAGTCGAAGCCGTGGGACCCATTGAAGTCACAGGACTGGGACGAACAGGAGTACACGGCGATAGCTCTAACTAGAATAAAGAGGTTAAGGCTGCATGCGATAGCAAACCTTTAACTCTCTCTACCTTTCTGTGTTTATTTTTCTCATCTCATCTCTTCTCTGTAGAGACTTGACAGTCATTTATAACTCGCCTCCACCTGGCATTTGTGTGAAACCTGAGGGCGATGATATAACAAAGGTGTGTGTGTGTGTGTGTGTGTGTGTGTGTGTGTGTGTGTGTGTGTGTGTGTGTGTGTGTGTGTGTGTGTGTGTGTGTGTGTGTGTGTGTGTGTGTGTGTGTGTGTGTTTGGGGTTAGGGCTACTTTATCTCTATCTTAACAGCTGCATATTCTCATCACTGGACCCTTTGACACGCCTTACGAAGGAGGGTTCTTCCATTTCATCCTTCGCTTCCCTCCTGACTACCCACACCACCCCCCTAGAGTAAGGTTTGTAACCACTGGAGGGGGGAGGGTGAGGTTCAACCCTAACCTGTACCAGAATGGAAAAGTGTGCCTCAGCATTCTGGGGTGAGTGAGGGGTGGAAAATGTCATGTGACATGTCACATGATCTTGCTGCCCTGCCCCCAGAACTTGGAATGGTCCTGGTTGGACGGCAGCCCATACCTTATTAGGAGTTGTCGTCTCAATTCAGTCACTGATGTGTGAAAAGCCATACCACAATGAGCCTGGATTTGAGCAGGTGGGGCCAGGGTTGGAGGCAGGAGTGGTGGGGCTGGAGGCAGGAGGGGTGGGGCTGGAGGCAGGAGGGGTGGGGCTGGAGGCAGGAGGGGTGGGGTTGGAGGCAGGAGGGGTGGGGTTGGAGGCAGGAGGGGTGGGGCTGGAGGCAGGAGGGGTGTGGCTGGAGGCAGGAGGGGTGGGGCTAGGGTTGGAGGCAGGAGGGGTGGGGCTGGAGGCAGGAGGGGTGGGGTAAGAGAGAGATGAGAGTGTGTGGGTAGAGTGAATAGGTTGTGAGTGGTGTGGGTAGAGTGGAATTAAGCCCTTGAGCAACATACCCTTAGGAGCGACGGTCCGGTGACGCTGCTGCATACAACAATGTGATTCAGTATGAGACGCTCCGAACAGCAGTCTGCGACTTTCTGGAGAAATCACTATGTCCCAAGGAATTGCTGTGAGTAATGTGTGTGTGTGTGTGTGTGTGTGTGTGTGTGTGTGTGTGTGTGTGTGTGTGTGTGTGTGTGTGTGTGTGTGTGTGTGTGTGTGTGTGTGTGTGTGTGTGTGTGTGTGTGTGTGTGTGTGTGTGTGTGTGTGTGTGTGTGTGTGTGTGTGTGTGTGTGTGTGTGTGTGTGTGTGTGTGTGTGTGTGTGTGTGTGTGCATGTGTGTGTGTGTGTGTGTGTGTGTGTGTGTGTGTGTGTGTGTGTGTGTGTGTGTGTGTGTGCGCGCATGCGTGTGTATGTGTGTGCATGCGTGTGTGTGTGTGTGTGCGCGCGCATGCGTGTGTATGTGTGTGTGCATGCGTGTGTGCGTGTGTGTGTGTGTGCATGTGTGTGTGTGCAAGCGTTATGTTGGAACACACAAAGAAACACTGTACAAGTGTAAACAAGCACACGCTAGTATCTTTGTGCACTCACCCACTCACACCCACCCACTCCCTTGCTGTCATACAAGAAAGCACTGTCCTTCGTCCACACAGGGATGTTGCTAAGCAGCTGTTTATTGAATATTACGAAATATTCCAACTTCACATTGAGAATGGAATGAAACTACACGGGCAGCCTATTTATGTGAGTTTGCTACTCTAGCCAAACAATATAATACGAGCAGCTGGTAGCACTGTGGGTTGTGTAGTGTGTGCATGTGAAGTGCTTCTGATAAATCTGCACCTCTGTGGCAAACGTCTGCCTCTGCAGAGCCCAGGTCTCCAATCTCCACACTATCACGCCCTTCCCCACTCCTACTTCCACACTCACATCCTCGCCACCCCCACACCCTCAATCTCCACACTATCACACCCTCTCTCTCTCCCACCCCTCAACCTCCACACTATCACACCGTCCCTCTCCCCCATCCCTCAACCCTCCACACTATCACACCCCACCCCCACCCCCTAAATCTGCACACTAGCACACCCTCCCCACCCCCACCCCCTCAGGACCCTCTGTACCAGTTTCACAAAGGGACATATGATTACAAGACCATAAAGCAACGTCTTGAGTTGCTGTACCGCTCTGTGAGCAAGCAGAGACTGCACAATGGAGAGAGTGACGCTTCTGCAATGGTGCAGTGAACTGGATTGTGACCTGTGTAACACTTTTAACATGTTATGAGTCAAGGTGCACTCATGCTCAGGCACTGAGACACTGTTTTCACACAGAGCTGGACAAGGTGTAGTTTAGGCTCGGCAGTGAACAGTACGTGTCCTTCGGTAGCAGAGTGCCAGACGTTCTTAGGGGTGGGCAACCATCTTGTATATATATATATATATGTGAGGTTGGTAGCGATCCATGACGTCATCCCTAAGTTATAAAATGGCGGGGATTCTACCGATGCCCGTGCGTTGGGACCCTTTGCACTCGCCGGACTGGAACGCCCAGGAGTACAGGGGACCCGTATTGAATATAATAAAGAAGTATGGCGAGCGAGAACCTCGCAAAGCCTCCTTGGTCCTTCGAGCAATAGTAATTCTGCTTCTGTGTTTACTCCGACACTATATCTCCATGTGCAAGGGAGTTATCAGTGATCAATGCCTTTGTGCAGTGTGACATGTGTGCAGGATTCAATCCTCTCGCCTCTCCGCTCTGTAGGGACCTGACAGTCATGTATGACTCGCCTCCACCTGGCATTTGCGTGAAACCTGAGGGCGATGATATAACAAGGGTGTGTGTGTGTGTGTGTGTGTGTGTGTGTGTGTGTGTGTGTGTGTGTGTGTGTGTGTGTGTGTGTGTGTGTGTGTGTGTGTGTGTGTGTGTGTGTGTGTGTGTGTGTGTGTGTGTGTGTGTGTGTGTGTGTGTGTGTGTGTGTGTGTGTGTGTGTGTGTGTGGTGTGCATGGGAGCTGTTGTTTCCTCTGTATCCACTCAACAGCTGCATATTCTCATCACCGGACCCTTTGAGACGCCTTATGAAGGAGGGTTCTTCCACTTCATTCTTCGCTTTCCTCCTGACTACCCCTACAACCCCCCTAGGGTGAGGTTAATGACCACAGGAGGGGGGAGGGTGAGGTTCAACCCGAACTTGTACCAGAATGGAAAAGTGTGCCTCAGTACCTTGGGGTGAGTGAGGGGCAGAGGAGACCTGTGTATCATGTGACTTGTCACATGGTCTTATTGCCCCACCCCCAGCACTTGGATTGGTCCCGGTTGGACGGCAGCCAATACCTTATTAGGACTTCTTGTGTCAATTCAGTCACTGTTGTGTGAAAACCCGTACCACAATGAGCCTGGATATGAGGAGGTGAGGGGCAGGGTTGAAGGCAGGAGGGGTGGGGTTGAAGGCAGGAGGGGTGGGGTTGAAGGCAGGAGGGGTGGGGTTGGAAGCAGGAGAGGTGAAGTTGGAAGCAGGAGAGGTGGGGTTGGAGGGAGGAGGGGCGGGGTTAGAGGCAGGAGGGGTGGGGTTGGAGGCAGGAGGGGTGGGGTTGGAGGCGGAGGGATGGGGTTGGAGGCAGGAGGGATGGGGTTGGAGGCAGGAGGGTGGAGTTGGAGGCCGGAGGGTGGGGTTGGAGGCAGGAGGAGTGGGGTTGGAGGTAGAAGGGGTGGGGTTGGAGGCAGGAGGAGTGGGGTTGGAGGTAGAAGGGGTGGGGTTGGAGAGACGAGGGGTGGGAAAGTAGGAAAATGTGTGCACACAGTGGGTGGAGGCCAGAATTGTGAAGGTGGTGAAGGTGGTGAAGGTGGTGAAGGTGGTGAAGGTGGTGAAGGTGGTGAAGGTGGTGAAGGTGGTGAAGGTGGTGAGGGTGGTGAGGGTGGTGGGAGCATGAAGTTGAGTTGATGCGTGTGCGAAACTACGACTATGCGTGTGCATGTGAGATATGAAGGTCACTTTCTAACTGTACTGTCCTCTCTGTGTGTGTGCTGGGTAGTACGTAGTGCTACTGTGTGTGTGTGTGCTGTGTGGAGTGCTACTGTGTGTGTGCTGGGTGGAGTGCTACTGTGTGTGTGCTGGGTGGAGTGCTACTGTGTGTGTGCTGGGTGGAGTGCTACTGTGTGTGTGTGTGCTGGGTGGAGTGCTACTGTGTGTGTGCTGGGTGGAGTGCTACTGTGTGTGTGCTGGGTGGAGTGCTACTGTGTGTGTGCTGGGTGGAGTGCTACTGTGTGTGTGTGCTGGGTGGAGTGCTACTGTGTGTGTGCTGGGTGGTGTGCTACTGTGTGTGTGCTGGGTGGAGTGCTACTGTGTGTGTGCTGGGTGGAGTGCTACTGTGTGTGTGTGCTGGGTGGAGTGCTACTGTGTGTGTGTGCTGGGTGGAGTGCTACTGTGTGTGTGTGCTGGGTGGAGTGCTACTGTGTGTGTGTGCTGGGTGGAGTGCTACTGTGTGTGTGTGCTGGGTGGAGTGCTACTGTGTGTGTGTGCTGGGTGGAGTGCTACTGTGTGTGTGTGCTGGGTGGAGTGCTACTGTGTGTGTGCTGGGTGGAGTGCTACTGTGTGTGTGTGCTGGGTGGAGTGCTACTGTGTGTGTGCTGGGTGGAGTGCTACTGTGTGTGTGCTGGGTGGTGTGCTACTGTGTGTGTGCTGGGTGGAGTGCTACTGTGTGTGTGCTGTGTGGAGTGCTACTGTGTGTGTGTGCTGGGTGGAGTGCTACTGTGTGTGTGTGCTGGGTGGAGTGCTACTGTGTGTGTGTGCTGGGTGGAGTGCTACTGTGTGTGTGTGCTGGGTGGAGTGCTACTGTGTGTGTGTGTGCTGGGTGGAGTGCTACTGTGTGTGTGCTGGGTGGAGTGCTACTGTGTGTGTGCTGGGTGGAGTGCTACTGTGTGTGTGTGCTGGGTGGAGTGCTACTGTGTGTGTGTGCTGGGTGGAGTGCTACTGTGTGTGTGTGCTGTGTGGAGTGCTACTGTGTGTGTGTGCTGGGTGGAGTGCTACTGTGTGTGTGCTGGGTGGAGTGCTACTGTGTGTGTGTGCTGGGTGGAGTGCTACTGTGTGTGTGTGCTGGGTGGAGTGCTACTGTGTGTGTGTGCTGGGTGGAGTGCTACTGTGTGTGTGTGCTGGGTGGAGTGCTACTGTGTGTGTGCTGGGTGGAGTGCTACTGTGTGTGTGTGTGCTGTGTGGAGTGCTACTGTGTGTGTGCTGGGTGGAGTGCTACTGTGTGTGTGCTGGGTGGAGTGCTACTGTGTGTGTGTGTGCTGGGTGGAGTGCTACTGTGTGTGTGCTGGGTGGAGTGCTACTGTGTGTGTGCTGGGTGGAGTGCTACTGTGTGTGTGCTGGGTGGAGTGCTACTGTGTGTGTGTGCTGGGTGGAGTGCTACTGTGTGTGTGCTGGGTGGTGTGCTACTGTGTGTGTGCTGGGTGGAGTGCTACTGTGTGTGTGCTGGGTGGAGTGCTACTGTGTGTGTGTGCTGGGTGGAGTGCTACTGTGTGTGTGTGCTGGGTGGAGTGCTACTGTGTGTGTGTGCTGGGTGGAGTGCTACTGTGTGTGTGTGCTGGGTGGAGTGCTACTGTGTGTGTGTGCTGGGTGGAGTGCTACTGTGTGTGTGTGCTGGGTGGAGTGCTACTGTGTGTGTGTGCTGGGTGGAGTGCTACTGTGTGTGTGCTGGGTGGAGTGCTACTGTGTGTGTGTGCTGGGTGGAGTGCTACTGTGTGTGTGCTGGGTGGAGTGCTACTGTGTGTGTGCTGGGTGGTGTGCTACTGTGTGTGTGCTGGGTGGAGTGCTACTGTGTGTGTGCTGTGTGGAGTGCTACTGTGTGTGTGTGCTGGGTGGAGTGCTACTGTGTGTGTGTGCTGGGTGGAGTGCTACTGTGTGTGTGTGCTGGGTGGAGTGCTACTGTGTGTGTGTGCTGGGTGGAGTGCTACTGTGTGTGTGTGTGCTGGGTGGAGTGCTACTGTGTGTGTGCTGGGTGGAGTGCTACTGTGTGTGTGCTGGGTGGAGTGCTACTGTGTGTGTGTGCTGGGTGGAGTGCTACTGTGTGTGTGTGCTGGGTGGAGTGCTACTGTGTGTGTGTGCTGTGTGGAGTGCTACTGTGTGTGTGTGCTGGGTGGAGTGCTACTGTGTGTGTGCTGGGTGGAGTGCTACTGTGTGTGTGTGCTGGGTGGAGTGCTACTGTGTGTGTGTGCTGGGTGGAGTGCTACTGTGTGTGTGTGCTGGGTGGAGTGCTACTGTGTGTGTGTGCTGGGTGGAGTGCTACTGTGTGTGTGCTGGGTGGTGTGCTACTGTGTGTGTGCTGGGTGGAGTGCTACTGTGTGTGTGCTGGGTGGAGTGCTACTGTGTGTGTGTGCTGGGTGGAGTGCTACTGTGTGTGTGCTGGGTGGAGTGCTACTGTGTGTGTGTGCTGGGTGGAGTGCTACTGTGTGTGTGTGCTGGGTGGAGTGCTACTGTGTGTGTGCTGGGTGGAGTGCTACTGTGTGTGTGTGCTGGGTGGAGTGCTACTGTGTGTGTGTGCTGGGTGGAGTGCTACTGTGTGTGTGCTGGGTGGAGTGCTACTGTGTGTGTGTGCTGGGTGGAGTGCTACTGTGTGTGTGCTGGGTGGAGTGCTACTGTGTGTGTGTGCTGGGTGGAGTGCTACTGTGTGTGTGTGCTGGGTGGAGTGCTACTGTGTGTGTGCTGGGTGGAGTGCTACTGTGTGTGTGTGCTGGGTGGAGTGCTACTGTGTGTGTGTGCTGGGTGGAGTGCGACTGTGTGTGTGTGCTGGGTGGAGTGCTACTGTGTGTGTGCTGGGTGGTGTGCTACTGTGTGTGTGCTGGGTGGAGTGCTACTGTGTGTGTGCTGGGTGGAGTGCTACTGTGTGTGTGTGCTGGGTGGAGTGCTACTGTGTGTGTGTGCTGGGTGGAGTGCTACTGTGTGTGTGTGCTGGGTGGAGTGCTACTGTGTGTGTGTGCTGGGTGGAGTGCTACTGTGTGTGTGTGCTGGGTGGAGTGCTACTGTGTGTGTGTGCTGGGTGGAGTGCTACTGTGTGTGTGCTGGGTGGAGTGCTACTGTGTGTGTGTGCTGGGTGGAGTGCTACTGTGTGTGTGCTGGGTGGAGTGCTACTGTGTGTGTGTGCTGGGTGGAGTGCTACTGTGTGTGTGTGCTGGGTGGAGTGCTACTGTGTGTGTGCTGGGTGGAGTGCTACTGTGTGTGTGTGCTGGGTGGAGTGCTACTGTGTGTGTGTGCTGGGTGGAGTGCGACTGTGTGTGTGTGCTGGGTGGAGTGCTACTGTGTGTGTGCTGGGCGGAGTGCTACTGTGTGTGTGTGCTGGGTGGAGTGCTACTGTGTGTGTGCTGGGTGGAGTGCTACTGTGTGTGTGTGCTGGGTGGAGTGCTACTGTGTGTGTGTGCTGGGTGGAGTGCTACTGTGTGTGTGCTGGGTGGAGTGCTACTGTGTGTGTGCTGGGCGGAGTGCTACTGTGTGTGTGTGCTGGGTGGAGTGCTACTGTGTGTGTGCTGGGTGGAGTGCTGTGTGTGTGTGCTGGGTGGAGTGCTACTGTGTGTGTTTGTCTCCCTAGGAGAGGCAACCAGGTGATGTTCAGGCATACAACAATGTCATTCGGTATGTGACACTGAGAACAGCTGTCTGCGAGTTCCTGGAGTTGCCACAGTGTCCCACAGAATTACTGTGAGTGGTGGTGTGTAGGGCCATTGGATGCACTTAGCCCACCCACACATTTGTTGACTGTCGTGGAGTGTCATGTGACTGTCATGCCACTCCCTACAGAGACGTTGCCAAACAGTTTTTTGTTGAAAATTATGAACACTATCAACAGAAAGTGGAAGTGGAAATGGAACTGCATGGAAAATATATTTATGTGAGTTTCCTGCTGTGACAATCATGTCCCCTTTCACATGGACCCACTAACTCAGGTCAAACCTGGATTTGACATTGGTTAGCGAGTTCTCATGTGACAGGTCAAGAAACCAGGTTTCAGTATTGTTGTGCAGACAAATGTCATCACCTGTGTACCCTGGTCACTCCACCACACATGAAGCACCTCTGCTACAAGACCACCTCTCTACTCTCTACAGAGTTCGCAATTTCCTCAACCTACCATAACATCGAGCTCACTTCCCCCCCCTCAGGACCCCCTCTATGACTCATTCGTCGGTGGCCACTATGATTATGAGGGTATAAAGCAACGCCTGGAGAAGCTGCACCACTCTGTGGAGCAGCAAGCACCTCACAGTGGGGAGAGGCAAGCACCTGAGAATGGGGAGAGTGATGTGTCTTCATTGGTGCAGCAGGCAACCAACTGAAACCGGACTTGGTTTCACTGCATTTGTATTTACATGTGTGCAAGCTGTAATTAGTGAAACGCCATTGTATGTATGAATGAATTGTTTGGTTTTTATAGTTTTCTGGCAATTAATGGAACAGAAAAAAGAATTAAGTGTCACAAAACGTCAAGAATGAGAAAAGCTCAACAATATAAACGAATAATTACGTACAATTTATGTGTACAACTGATGTACATGATGGCAATATCAATTCATGCGTCCGAGGTCTGTGTATCGCCGAAGGTTAAGGGGGAGAGCCATTTTCTGCTGCTGGTAGTTCTTCCTGCAATTCACAGTAGACTTGTCTGCTTTAGTTTTCTTGGTGGGTGTGGTCTGTACACTCCGCCCTCTGTCACTAACACCAGCAGGCTGCCCATGTCGTCCACCTGGGCTCTGGTGCAGGCTGTTTCCTGCCTTTCCTCCATGGCTGCCCTGCACATGGCTTCCCCCGGTCTTCCTGTCTGGTCCGTCCACCCCTTCATTTTCACTGTCACTCCCCTCACTTCTACTTCCCTCCACACACTCTTCAGAAGGCAGGACTTTCCCACAGTGGGACAATGGGATACCTTCCTTCCTGCTCTGGGACTCCCACATGCGGGGTAGAGTACTGGCTCTTTCCACTCCCAAGCAGCTGTCTGCAGGCACACTCGCAACAGCGACTAAGTCATCAAGAGACTTTGAGCGCTTCAGAGGGAAACGGTTAACATCTTTGGCCTTTCTTCTGTCCAGCGTTGCTGAAGCATCTATCTCACTGAAGCTCCGCCTCCTCCTAAAGATGGCTGCCACTAGTTCTGGTCGCAACAGAAATCGTACATTCACACTGAAGCTCTCCCTGTCTGTGAGCTCTGCCACTGAGCGGAATAAGTCTCTTGGGTTTGGGATGGGGTTACTAGTGTCAACCTTTGCATGTGCGTGCCTCCTTATAGCGGTCAGCTCCTGCATTGCCTGTAAAAGGGAGAGATTGAACAAACAGGGCTGACCTACAAAGGAGGGATTGCCGTGGGGATGGATTATGTGAGATCTGTCTATAGTGGTCATTAGGAAAAGCAGCCACCTGGCTGAAGCACCTCCGCAGAGCAGCCACCTCTCCAAAGCAGCCAGGTCCTCAGACCTAGTACAGGTCCCACTGTACAGTGCACTACAGACTGCAGCTGCTGGTCATGGGTCATGCACAAAGACCACAACTGCGTACAGTAATTAACATGAATGCAGGATAAACAGATAAGGAAGTGCAATAATACTTATAATTAATACACATATATGTCTACAAGGGAAGTGTTACATATTAGAAGAGTGGCTCTGTTCAGAAGTCTGAATGAGAAACTGCACACCTGCACATGTCACACACGCACAACACATACACTGCTGTACAGCGCGCGTACCTGTGTGTCTGAACAGGTCAAGGGGACTCCCCTCTGTGGTGTGGCTAGCAGCTGAGAGCCGCCGCCCAGTCTCTCCAAGCTGCGCCTTCCCTTTCCCTCTGAAGAGTTTCCCCCTCTTTTATCTTGGGTCCCTAAGGGCCTCCCCCCTCGTAGTGACATCTTAGTTAACCCAGAGGCGTTCTTATGCACTCCATTACACTCTGATGGGCTCTTATTTTTGCCACTTAACTCGGAGGTGCTCTTATTCTTTCTCGTTGGTGCTGATGTAGCTTCACCCAGTCCATTCTGTAGCGAAGTCACACCATCTTTGGAATAGGAATGGTCATAAAATTTGGAATGGTAACTGTCCAAAGGTACGCCCGCTGAACAGACTGTTGACCTTTGCTAGGGAGACACACAAGGTTGCAACGATGAACAGATGAACAATTGACCTACATCCAACAGTCAATTAGAAATGCTATCACAACTGCATGCACACATACTGTGAGATGGATTGGCTGACATGTACCCATGCCCAACACAGCACAACACAGCTCCACTATACACCCCACACCCCCAACACAGCACAACACAGCTCCACTATACACCCCATACATACATCCCCAACACAGCACAACACAGCTCCACTATACACCCCACACCCCCAACACAGCACAACACAGCTCCACTATACACCCCATACATACATCCCCAACACAGCACAACACAGCTCCACTATACACCCCACATCCCCAACACAGCACAACACAGCTCCACTATACACCCCATACATACATCCGTATTGCACTTACTTGTGGCATGGCTGATTCCTTAGGTACGGGCGATGAGGAATCCACACGAGACTGAATGTGGCTGAAGTCTGGAAGCCTTTTGCTAAATATCTTGACATTGCCTCCTCCAGGGGTGTGCAGACCACACCCACTTCCTGGTCGACCATGCGCACTCCTAGGCCGACCACACCCACTTTCTGGTCGACCATGAACACTCTTTGTTGGACCATGCGCACTCCCTGGCCGACCACGCCCATTTCCAAGTCGACCACGCCCACTTCCTGAAAACAACCCACCCTCTGCCACCTGGTGGAGGTCTGGGGCTGATATTCGGTGTTTCATATACATGTACGAGTCAACCTTTGCACACGTCTCACTAACTCTCCTGCAGAGCGCATTTGAAAATGTAGCGCACAGATACAACTAAACCTTGTATAGCACAACATAGCATATATGCAGCGCAGACACACAGGAAACACTAGGGCTGTTTGGTCACACTGCTACCAGTAGCTAGCGTTATCCTAAAGGACTGGCTGACTGTAGTATGCATGGACACTAACTGCACAGCTGTATCTGGTAGAGGCTTATACTATGTTCTAAATGAACAGCAAAAACCGTTTACGAGCAACACACGTAGCAATAATTAAAATATGATGCAGGACGTTTCGACCCGAAGGTCTTTGTCAACTGCAGAGTACAAGGCACAGAGTACAACGACCTTGTACTCTGCAGTTGACAAAGACCTTCGGGTCGAAACGTCCTGCATCATATTTTAATTATTGCTACGTGTGTTGCTCGTAAACGATCTTCGCTGTGCACAGTTGTAGTGTAGGTAGCCACATGTATCTACGTGCGTACGTACAGCACGTGTGTCCAGTGCATTGAATGCTGAGCTCTGAAACTACAAGGAAAATATGTGGTCTAGCTACCAGGATCGTGCACTGCACCGCTTTGCATGCTGTGGGGGAAGGGGAGGGTTTTCAATTATTGACGATGGGGTTTATAGGCGAGTGTACAAACCTTTTCTCGCCCTCAACGGGCGGAAGGGGGAAGAACGGTGCGCCTCGCATCTGAAGCCTTTCAGTAAGTCGCACCTTAGCCCCTTCCTGCTCTGCTGCCCCTTCCAGTTCGTACTGCGCTTCCATGGCTTTGCAAGGGCGTTAATAACCGTTTTGTTCGCGTTACGGAACTTAAAATTGAAATTCCAAGTACTGGGTTGAAATACGTAGTTCAGGGTATTTAAGCTGCTGGTTCGCAGGTTTCAGTCCTAGGACAATGACCGAGTGCTGCTCAGACGCCTTACCTATGCAGGAGCAAGGGCCAACCATGTATTTAGCGGATCTTCGACTGAGACACCGAAGGGAGTTGGCTCTGTTGCTCAATCCTCGCACCGTGTTGAACATCGACTGGACGACTCTGGCCGACATTCTGGAGTTCTCTGCGAGGGAGATTCAAGAGATAGAGAGGCGAGGGGAGCACGAATCCCCCACTTTGCTGCTTCTACAAGACGTGAGGGATTGTGTCTGTGTGGGGATGCAGCATGGTGTGTGTGTGTGGGAGGGGAGGGGATTCTGTAGACCGTTATGGGATTGGTCGAAGTATCAATGGTCAAATTATGATCAATCCTGCTGCTCCTAATGGTGCACCTGTAACGTCTTCCGTTCCCCCCCCCCCCCAGCTGGAGTCACGGCATCCCCACTACACTGTGAATGACTTGGTGAGTGTGCTCACCGAGATGGACAGGCCTGACGCCGTGGAGGTGCTGGAGAGGGCGCAAGGTGTGTGTGTGTGTGTGTGTGTGTGTGTGTGTGTGTGTGTGTGTGTGTGTGTGTGTGTGTGTGTGTGTGTGTGTATGTGTGTGTGTGTGTGTGTGTGTTGGCAGGACTGCTTTGGCTTCCTGCATCCAGTCACTGCACCCGACATACAGACACACAGACATACAGACATACAGACAGACAGACAGACAGAGGGACCTATACAAGTTGTTGCTTATTGCACAATTGTATCCCATCACGATCGCGAGGGTTGTTGGGGCATTCTGTAGCTTGGTCTGTCGGCAGACTGCAGCCACAGCGGTTTGGGCTAAATATCAATCATGTCCCAGTGCCTATCGATTCCAATACTGAAAGAGATATTCATGTTATTCTGTTTTCAGTTTCAGTTGCAGTTTTAACTGCAGCACGCAGCAGCCAGTGTGCACGCTGTTCTATTGCACTTGTGGCGTACACGTGTGGCGGAGAACGGATGAGGAATAGTGTACACATGTAGGGGAGAACGGATGAGGAATAGTGTACACATGTAGGGGAGAACGGATGAGGGAATAGTGTACACATGTAGCGGAGAACGGATGAGGAATAGTGTACACATGTAGCGGAGAACGGATGAGGGAATAGTGTACACATGTAGCGGAGAACGGATGAGGGAATAGTGTACACATGTAGGGGAGAACGGATGAGGAATAGTGTACACATGTAGCGGAGAACGGATGAGGGAATAGTGTACACATGTAGCGGAGAACGGATGAGGGAATAGTGTACACATGTAGCGGAGAACGGATGAGGGAATAGTGTACACATGTAGGGGAGAACGGATGAGGGAATAGTGTACACATGTAGCGGAGAACGGATGAGGGAATAGTGTACACATGTAGCGGAGAACGGATGAGGGAATAGTGTACACATGTAGGGGAGAACGGATGAGGGAATAGTGTACACATGTAGGGGAGAACGGATGAGGGAATAGTGTACACATGTAGCGGAGAACGGATGAGGGAATAGTGTACACATGTAGGGGAGAACGGATGAGGGAATAGTGTACACATGTAGGGGAGAACGGATGAGGGAATAGTGTACACATGTAGCGGAGAACGGATGAGGGAATAGTGTACACATGTAGCGGAGAACGGATGAGGGAATAGTGTACACATGTAGGGGAGAACGGATGAGGGAATAGTGTACACATGTAGCGGAGAACGGATGTGGGAGTAGTGTACACATGTAGGGGAGAACGGATGAGGGAATAGTGTACACATGTAGGGGAGAACGGATGAGGGAATAGTGTACACATGTAGGGGAGAACGGATGAGGGAATAGTGTACACATGTAGGGGAGAACGGATGAGGGAATAGTGTACACATGTAGCGGAGAACGGATGAGGGAATAGTGTACACATGTAGCGGAGAACGGATGAGGGAATAGTGTACACATGTAGGGGAGAACGGATGAGGGTGTACACATGTAGGGGAGAACGGATGAGGGTGTACACAAGCATGTGTTATATGCCACAGTGGACATGGTCAGTGGAGCTGTGCAGTGCTCTGGGGCTGAGGCCTAGGTCAGGGGAGAGCAGGAGCATTGAACAGTGCCGCACACACACGTGCATGCACCACACACCTACAGACTTACGTACATACATACAGCCTTGAAAGGTCGCTCTCATTTCTTTCAACAGATGAGTATTTCCAGTCCTACCCCCCACCCCGCCCCTCTGAGGCCCCGCCCCCAGCCTACTCAACCCTCGCTCAGTCATCACCCGACCAGGCAGTGACGAGGGGCGGAGGAGGATTCAGCCCCTCCCCTTACACTGTGGAGAGGCACCCATCCCAAGATGTTGCCCCTACCCAGTCCTTTGCGGAGGCTAATGAGGTAAGCATATAATTAGCTGTACCTCTGACGTGTTGTAAGGTGGTGGTGGTCTGTACGGTCCCTTGTGTTGTAAGGTGGTGGTGGTCTGTACGGTCCCTTGTGTTGTAAGGTGGTCTGTACGGTCCCTTGTGTTGTAAGGTGGTGGTGGTGGTCCCTGGTGTTGTACATTCCTGCCTCTTGCTTGAAGTGTACGGCTGGCATGAGATTTCTACCATATTTGGCTGTTGTAGTTGCGTGTTGATGTGTGGCAGCAGTAACGCCAGGTAATGCAACCACTTGCCAGCTACCATGCTACTGAAGAGAGTGTGTTCTCGGAATAGTGAAACACCTTTTCTTGTTTGCCTGCACTTTCAGATTTCTTCTTGCGATTTCAACATGGCACCAACCCTGGAACCCTCTTCACCAGGTGTGTTTGGTATGGGGGTGGGGAGGGGGCGGGTGAGGGGTAGAAGAGTGAGGGTGTATTAGTGGTGTGTGTTATGTATGTAGTATTGTGAATGCACGATGCCGTTGTGAGAGTGTCAGTGCACGGGCATGGAGTGGGGGTTGCAGGTGGGAGTGAGCTACACCCCTCCAATACAGCTGTCATCAGTGACATTCTTTAGTGATTTGTGCGTACTGTAAATTGCTGTGTTTACACTCTATGCGTGTCATTGGCATCGATCTGTTCAGCTTCAGACTTCATTCATTAGTCATCAACTGGATTGCTTTAGTTTAGTTCCTTGTGTTGAGTTGTGCTGTCGTTCAAGGACTTTGTACTTTCATTATTGAAAAGAGCTATTGCGATATTATTGGCTAATGAAACTGCAGTCTCAGCCACTGTCATAGCAGTAAACGAGCTGTCACTCAGCCCAGTGTGTGTGTATGTGTTCATGTGCATGTGTGTGTATATGCGTCCGTGCGTGCATGCGTGTGTGTGTGTGTGGTGTGGTGTAGCTGGTCGGTGTTGTCTGCTGATGGTGCCTGTGGTAGCCTGCGCATGTACAATACTGAGGTAGGCCTGCGTATGTACAATACTGAGGTAGGCCTGCGTATGTACAATACTGAGGTAGGCCTGAGTATGTACAATACTGAGGTAGGCCTGTGTATGTACAATACTGAGGTAGGCCTGCGTATGTACAATACTGAGGTAGGCCTGTGTATGTACAATACTGAGGTAGGCCTGTGTATGTACAATACTGAGGTAGGCCTGCGTATGTACAATACTGAGGTAGGCCTGCGTATGTACAATACTGAGGTAGGCCTGCGTATGTACAATACTGAGGTAGGCCTGTGTATGTACAATACTGAGGTAGGCCTGCGTATGTACAATACTGAGGTAGGCCTGCGTATGTACAATACTGAGGTAGGCCTGCGTATGTAGAATACTGAGGTAGGCCTGAGTATGTACAATACTGAGGTAGGCCTGCGTATGTAGAATACTGAGGTAGGCCTGCGTATGTAGAATACTGAGGTAGGCCTGAGTATGTACAATACTGAGGTAGGCCTGCGTATGTACAATACTGAGGTAGGCCTGTGTATGTACAATACTGAGGTAGGCCTGCGTATGTACAATACTGAGGTAGGCCTGTGTATGTACAATACTGAGGTAGGCCTGCGTATGTACAATACTGAGGTAGGCCTGCGTATGTACAATACTGAGGTAGGCCTGCGTATGTACAATACTGAGGTAGGCCTGCGTATGTACAATACTGAGGTAGGCCTGCGTATGTACAATACTGAGGTAGGCCTGCGTATGTACAATACTGAGGTAGGCCTGCGTATGTACAATACTGAGGTAGGCCTGCGTATGTACAATACTGAGGTAGGCCTGTGTATGTACAATACTGAGGTAGGCCTGAGTATGTACAATACTGAGGTAGGCCTGCGTATGTACAATACTGAGGTAGGCCTGTGTATGTACAAGGCTGAGGTAGCCCTGCGTATGTACAAGGCTGTTACACATATCTGCCTGAGAAAAAGTCAATTTATCGTCTCCACTGTGAAGATAGCGAGCTTCTCTCTCACCAGCTCAGCTCAGTGCACTTCCTTAGGGAATATCAGGGCCTGCCTCCCTTGTAACCTCATTTGCACTTTGCTGTCGAATGTGGGATTTGAATGGCTTTAGTACTGCCGTTTTACTGGTCACTTTCAACGAGGTCGTCCCTTGGGGGAAGCCCAACACCTCCCCTCCCACAGCTGTAGGCTGCAGTACTTCCCTCGTCATTCACACACAGCCAGCCTGGAGTGCATGTGTGTGCGGACCCTTGTTAGCTTGCGATCGTATCAGTGCTGTCACTTCGCACCGCTCTCTGCCGAGTTGTACCGCTGCCCCAGTTAAAATAAGAATCCTTTATCCTTTACGGCAAATGTCTTGACCGACAGTCCCAAGGTGTCGTGGTAACCTTGTGGTACAACTTGCTGCATACTATATTTTGGGAGGCTCATGTCACTGTTAATGCTGTGTGTGCATCTGCTTACTTTAATGCTGCCGTCCTGCTCCTTGCAGCATGTTGTGTGACTGCTGTAGCTGTTGCTCTGATGTAGACAAGAGAGAGTGCATGTGTCAGTCACTGCCCTTGTCTCTCTCCCCTCAGTGGGTACTTCTCTGGAGACACGTCAGGAGTACGATGTGTACCTGTCCTACAGTAGAGAGGACTACGAATTTGCAGAGGGTGTGAAGAAGCACTTGCGGCAGGCGGGCAAGAGTGTGTATGACTTTGAAATGGCCGCTCCCCTCGGCAGCAGTGTCCCGGTGGAGCGAAGCGACATGATTATGGAACACTCTCGCAAGACAGTCATCATTCTGTCCTCAGCGTATGTGGCAAACAAGTGGTGCAGCTTTGAGGCATCTCTGGCAAAGGTGAAATCACCTGGTAAGGGAATGCTGCAGCTTTGTTGAGCCAGCGTTGTTACTTGTGGATTTAGCATGTGTGGGGTGGGGTGCGGAGGTGGGGGATGTGTCTGGTTGTGGTGATGCACAATGCATGCTAAGTGTGCACCAATCATGCAAATCTGTATTGTTGTCCCCCCCCCCCTCCCCCAGATTGCCACAAGCGGAACCTCATTCCCATCATGCTCGGGGACTGCACTGTGCCCAACTTCCTCCGAGACATCTACTACCTGGATTACAGGAGATACGCCAAACTCGATGACGAAGACCGACTCAACAACCACTTTTGGCATAGACTTGTGAAGGCCGTTTAATTTTGAAAAACCCCTGTCCTCTGTATAATATTATTCACAACACAATAACGACATTCATGCACCAATTATGAATACTATTAGTCTGTTACTAAATTTAGCACGTGGTTGATGGGCGTACACCAGCAGAAACTGCTAGGTGGGGCATTGCACTGTTCGCCGCCAAGGAAACGAGACGCCAGTTGTCTGCCGTCTCGCGCCACCCACTGCCGCGAGCCTGACGTTCGCTGATCGAAGAGCAACCCATTTCCTTCAGGACAGAAGGCGATAATTTTCCCCCCACACAGAGCACATTTTGTTTCGTTTTTACCGCATTCTCTAAGAAGGGGCGTGCACTGTAGGTAAGTGGTTGTGCTATCTGTGTTTGGGCAGGTATGGTCGCTGCTGCTAGTCGAGCGGAACGGTAATAAACAACGTGTGGCACTTAATCGTTTGCACGGTGACTGCAGCAGAGAGACTGCTATGCCAACCCTAGGGATTGGCTTATCCATGGTTTGCTGTCAGGCCTGTTTGCACTGGCCCCTGCAGAGGGGACTGCAGCGTTTGCTTTTCTTTCAGTAGTTAATTTGTACATTAATTCACTCTTGCGTCTACTGTTCAACGGATACTGTAATTGACTGTCAGTGTTCCCTTCCCTTGGCCCATGGACCCTTTGCTGCAGCACTGGGCTCTGATCTGCGATGACGGCTGTGGTGGATACCAGCCCGACCGAGTACCACAAGCAGTCCTCCCGCTACCACTACCAGGTCCCTCCAGAGGAAGACGACCTTGAGTCACAGCCAAGTGTCTCTCGCGTCATTCAAACAGCCGTTGGACCGAAGCAGCCTGAGTGGAGGAAGATCCAGCAGAAGACATTCACCAACTGGGTGAATGAAAGGTTAGTGACGAGGAAAGGGCAGTGGGCAGGATGTGTATGGAGGTCCAGGAGAGTTGGCAGATACTCTGATGAGGCACCCACATTACCATGACGATTGTCATTGATGTATAAATGCATTGTCATATGCACTTCAATCATCAAAGGGTCAAACTACAACAGATACAATGCTGTCTTCATAGCTCTGATTATGCATCGGATGTTATTGAGAGCCACTAGTCCAGCTATCCCCTCAGTACTTCAAGGCGTCACTGGTACAGGTGAACACTGCTGCCTCTCCATGTGCCTCTCCCTCTTTGTCTCAGGCTCAATGCCAACAAGAGCTCGTCCAGTTACCATGTTGCCTCCTTGCGTGACGACCTTGCTGACGGGGTAATCCTAGCCAAGCTGCTTGAAGTATTGTCTCAGAAGAAGGTGAGGGGCGTTCAGAAGAGCCCAGCTCTGAAGGCACACTACATCGACAATCTTGTTCTCTGCCTGGACTTCATCAGACAAGTTGAGGGAGTCAAGCTTGTTAGCATACGTGAGTTACCAAACAGCCATGAGCTCCAAATGTAAAGGGACCCAATCAGCTCCTTTACTGCTGCATGCATGCATGGCATGAGTGCTGGTCCTCGGTCTCAGGCAGGCCCAGACGGTCATCATCCACCCCACAGTGGTGGCATCCATGTTATACTCCTATTGTTGTGTGCTTTTGAATTCCTCTTGTATAGTTTTGACAGAGGTAAATAGTTTTAAGTGGAGAAAAAGTGCTGCTAATCATCTCCAGCTCCCCCTTCTCTCCCCCTCCCCCCTTCCTCCCTCCCCCTTTCCCCCCTCCCTCCCCTCCTTTAGACCCTGAGGAGATCTACAAAGGCAACATGACCATTATCATGGGACTGGTGTGGACCATGATACAGAAATACCAAATCAAGACGTCTGGCGTTACTGTGACAACCAGAAGGGTGGGTCCAGATTGGCAGTTGAGCAATGCAGTGTGCCAGCTGACCTGTCCTTGTACAGTGGGTGCATGTGTGGATAGTCTAAGCCATCATTCAATGCTTTCAGTGTGTGTGCGTACTCCTGGGTAGCTGCATGCACATATGACCCATAGCACTGAAATCATATATTGCTTGTACTGAAGGTACAGTTATTTCAATGTAAGACGTCTGGTGAGATTGGTAGGTAGACCAGTGGAGGCATCTGTCTCCACTGCCAAGTGGTGCACACCTCTGGAGGCCACAACCTCTCTCTGCTGCAGGTGATGATGGACTGGCTGCGTGCCATGCTCCCCGAGTGGAACATCACCAACCTGACCACCGACTTCAATGACGGCCGAGCCCTCCTTGTCCTTCTGGACCGCATCAAACCCGGCCTGGTCCCAGTGAAGACCCTTGACCCCACCAAGAGGCGGAACAACTGTGCCCTTGCCATCAACCAGGCCCGCATTCACCTCAAGGTCCCAGCCATCATCTCCAACGACGACCTCAGCAACCCAGACGTGGACGAGCTCAGCACGATGACCTACCTCTCCCAGTTCCTTCAGGCTGCCTCCACCAATCTCCTCAAATGGGTTCGCAAAACCATCCCCGGAAGAACTGTCAAAAACCTCACCACTGACTGGAATGATGGGACCCGCCTTGCTGCTCTCCTTGAGACAAAGTTTCCCGGAACCATTCCAGATGCAAACCAAATGAGCCCAGAAGACGCAAGGGAGAACATTGAGCGATGCTTTGAGGTTGCCGAGCAACGAATTGGCATTCTCCCCAACATGCGGGTGGAAGAACTGATGAGCCCCACTGTCGACGAGTTGCCTGTGATGACACTCCTGACCTACATCAGGTGTGTGCACGTGTGTGTGTGTTTACTTGTGTGCATTATTCCCCAGCTGTTCAGACTGTAACCTCTACCTGATGAACGTACGCCAAGGCTCTTGCACACCATAAGCTTAAACTAGTAGCAGCTTTACCTAGGATCAGCTGAGACCTCTCTTCCTCCCTCAACTCCTCAGGTATGGTCAGTTGAGCCCCCTCCCAGACCTGGTGAAGGTCTACGGCAACATCGGTGACGAGTACGTCACTGTAGGGCAGCTGTGCCGCTTCACGGTGGACACCACTGAGGCCGGCCCTGGCAAGCTGTTCATTGACGCCTACTACGAGACCTCCGGCAGTGCATTGCAGATGGAGCAGACCAAGGTGGCCAAGGGTGTGTACGTTGTCAAGTACACACCCTCGGAGGCGGGGCGGATCAACTTTGATGTTCTGTGGTCGGACACCCCAGTCCCAAACAGCCCCTTCCTGGTAGAAGTGGAGGAGCCCCACCCCGTGAAGCTGATGGGGCAGGACAAGCTGAGCGGACCACTGAATGTGGACCAGCCCGTTGAGTTGACACTTGATGCCTCCAATGCTCCCCCTGGTGAGTGAGGGAATAATTAAAGCCTTATATACAAACCACTTGTGTCACACACCACATGCACAGGTATGCACACACCCACATGCTGTACATGTTGGTGTGCCACGTCAAACCTGCTTTCATCCCCTCCCACCACCCCTCCCTCCCCCACACAGGCGGGAGACCCAAGGCCTATGTCCAGTATGGCTTTGGCCCACCAGTGGAGGCTGCCGTCACTGACCTGGGCAATGGAAAGTACACCCTGCGCTTCGTACCCCCCAACGAAGGTGAGTGTGGAATGTTAGGACGACAGCTACGTAGAGGTGCAAGGCAGTAGCCATTTACTGAGGTGTTGCGATGTGTCAGAGGATTAGCTTCAACCATGTGCCACACCCCCATGACCCACCCCCAGGTGTTCCCAAGCTGCATGTGACCTATGGTGGCAAGGAGCTGGAGCACCTGAGGAAGGACCTGAGGGTGGTGGACTACAAGAGGTTCAGCGTGCTGCCTGTGGCTCAGGGCCGGCAGTACAAGACGTTTGAGAGGGTTGAGTTTGGAGTGAGGTCAGTCCAGCGTACTGTAGTGGTGGGTGGAGTGAGGTCAGTCCAGCGTACTGTAGTGGTGGGTGGCAGTGGCCGGACTGACTGGGCTCTGATGTGGTACCTCACTAGGGCTACTGCTGTGGGGGGCGTTTTCAGGATAGTTAGGGCTACTGCTGTGATGGCCATTTTCAGGATAGTGGCGGTGGCCAGTGGTGTGGTACGGCTGTGGTGAATACTTCCACTGCACCTCTCACTTGTGCAGTGGAGCTGCAATGATACGAACCTCATTGCACAAAGTGCTGCCCCATCCCTTGCAGTGTTCTCATCACTTCCCACACAACCTTCAATGTGCTTAGGGCATCTCCTTTCCACTCTCTGGCTCACCCTCTTGCTATTCCTCCCTAGATCTGATGGTCCCTCTCTTGACAACCTGCGCATCATGGCCATCTGCGGTGACGTGCAGGTGCCTCTGTCCATTGAGTCGCAGGAGGGACATGTTGGGACTGTCTCCTTCACACCTACCATGGCTGGTAAGGAGTGGGGCTGGAGTTGATAGGGAGGAGCAGATGTCAGGGAATTATAGATTATTCTTTAAATGTTCATGGTAATGATTGGTCTGGTAGGAATTCTCATCTTCCTTCTCTCTCGCTCTTGAACCCACCTCAGGCATCTACAGTGTTGAGGTTGCCTGTGGAGACCGACTTGTTAGTGGCACTCCCTTCCTTGTTGAAGTAATCGACCCATCACAGATCAATCTAGAAAACGAACTCCCTCGCTACCTCCACATTGGTGTCCCTTTCGAGTTCAAACTGGACACACGCAATGCTGGACCTGGTGTACCGAATGTCAGTGTAGAGGATAGGGCTTTGGAAGAGGTCTTTGACGTGGAGATTGTCGATGACGATCAGAAAGTGTCTGGCACAATAATTCGTGTCACGCCCAAAGAGTATGGGGAGTTTGTCCTCTCGCTGGCATGGTCTGGTTCCCACATCACCGGAAGCCCATTCCGTGTTGCTGTGTGTGACCCCTCACGGTGTGAAGTGTCGGGAGACATTGCCGATCGCAAGGCCTATCTTGTAGGCCGCCCCATCCTCTTCAACGTGTCCACCCGTGAAGCCTGGATCAACGATGAAATTGAGCCAGTGGTCACTGCTGTCGGCCCGTCAGCAAAGCATGTTGCTGAGGTGAAGAAGCTTGAGGATTGCCGCTACCAAGTGATGTTCACCCCCTACGAGGTGGGACCTCACCAGGTCTCAGTGAAGTTTGGAGAAGGACATGTCCCAAATGTAAGTTACTGGCACTCAAGTGCTGACTGCACTGACAGTGAATAGCCGTGTCTTTCACTCCTACCTCAACCAGACTGAACTAGTGTCCTTCACTCCTACCCCAACCAGACTGAACTAGTGTCCTTCACTCCTACCCCAACCAGACTGAACTAGTGTCCTTCACTCCTACCTCAACCAGACTGGACTAGTGTCCTTCACTCCTACCCCAACCAGACTGGACTAGTGTCCTTCACTCCTACCCCAACCAGACTGAACTAGTGTCCTTCACTCCTACCCCAACCAGACTGAACTAGTGTCCTTCACTCCTACCTCAACCAGACTGAACTAGTGTCCTTCACTCCTACCCCAACCAGACTGGACTAGTGTCCTTCACTCCTACCCCAACCAGACTGAACTAGTGTCCTTCACTCCTACCCCAACCAGACTGAACTAGACTCAATTCTTGTGCAGCAGTTCATATTACCTACTGTACAGAGTGCATGTGTGAGATGTCATGTTGTCTGTCAGTGCTGGTCTTGTTCTGTTCCTGTTGTCCTCTCTGTGCTGCTGCACTGACGCAGAGCCCCTTCAACGTCAACATCATGACAGTAGGCGGGTCGGGGGCGTGCACTGCCACTGGACCAGGACTGCGGCGTGCCTATACTGGTATCCCGGCAACCTTCCAGATCTTAGCTTCTCAAGCAGGCCTGGTGGAGGCGGGAATTGTCAGGATCTCTGTTACTGGAGCGGTGAATAAGAAGGAGTGCAAAGTTCGTGTCCGTGACAACCAGAATGGCACATATGACGTGGCATATTTGACGGAAGTGGTTGGAGCATACTTCATCAACATCACCAATAACGAGAGGCACATCCCAGGTGGGCGGGGCAACATCACTAAAGGGTGGGGCAGCATAGCTAGGGGGAGGGGCTAATCAGTGCTTCGTAATGCTCCATGCTATGTACGTATATTGTGGGCTAGCTGGCAATTCAGCCTCTGTTGCTCTAGGTCAAATTTCACCAGATCATATGTTGCACATCTCCTGTCTGAGGCGCGGTGCACCTTGTGGCATTAACATTGTTTGTTCATGTTCTTGTTCTTTGTGCAGGGAGCCCCTTTAAGCTGGACGCACAGCTTGGTCCTGACCCCTCCAAGTGTGCGATGGGGGGTCCCGCTCTGCAGAGCAACGCCATACTGCAGGTTGGTTTAGCTGCCGCCGCTGCCTCGTCCACTGTACCACTCCCCTCCTCCTCTTCCATGGGCATTGTCCACTAGGGGATGTTGGGTGGGATCTGCTTACCACTGCCCCTAGGAGATAGTCCCAGGCTGGCACAGCTGGTGCTGTGATGTCTGGTGGCTTGCCACTCTCCATGGTCCTGGACTGTCTCCGTCCAGTTAGCCCTGCCCTAGCCCATCATGGGTCAGGTCACACTTACTGCTATGCATGACCACACTCCTCAGGCCTATTGGGCTAACTTGTGCATGCTGGTACCACCCCTCCCACCTGCACAGATTGGAAAGCCCATTGACTTCTGGGTGGACTCCTCTAAGGCTGGACATGGTGCTTTTCAGGTACAGCACACTGCATCCATTTCACAGTGCACTCACCCGCCACCACCTGCCATAAAGCGTTAGCAATAATACTTGACTGTTTCTTCACAGACTTACCCTGCTTCAATCTTCCCCTGACCAGGTGAAGGCAGTTGGTCCAAAGGGGGTCCAGGCACGAGTCTACTTGTCAAAGTCGGACAAGCCAAATGTTCAGGATGTGCGGGTCGACCCCATTCGGCATGGAAAGTATCGTGTCAGCGCACGGTTTGGCAATAAACACATCCCCAGCAGTCCGTTCATGATCAAGGTGTACCCAGGTGTGTGTGTGATGTGTGTATAACCGTGTGTGTACACATACACGACATGTACTGTACGAAGTGCACTTTATGCATGGTAGTGTGACATTGGTGTGCCTCTCTATAATGTATGCAAACTCAGAATGCTACTACATCCCCCCCCCCCCCCAGGTGCTGACCCTACCAAATGCAAGGCCAGTGGTCCGGGGCTTCAAGATGGTAACGTGGGAGATCCAGGATGGTTCATTATTGAGACGAGGGATGCCGGGGCGGGCACCTTGCAAGTCCGGCTGCACGGGGTGAAGGACGCCTTCAAGATTGACATCAAACCCAAGGACAGCAAGGACATGCGGACACTGGAGGCCCGCTACGATGCAACCAAGCCAGGGGACTACCTGATCACCATTAAGTGGTCTGATGTGCATATCCCAGGTGTGGTGTGTGTGTGTGTGTGTGTGTGTGTGTGTGTGTGTGTGTGTGTGTGTGTGTGTGTGTGTGTGTGTGTGCGTGTGTGTGTGTGTGTGTGTGTGTGTGTGTGTGTGTGTGTGTCTGTGTGTGCATTTAGGTGTGTATATGCATTCATTGTTCTTTGTCATATACGTGCCTTGGTTGAAGTCTCTCCGCCTGTTCACCTCCTCTGCCTCAGGTTCCCCCTTCCGTGTGAAGCTGGTTGGCGACCCGGTTGACAGCTCAACCAATGACACCTTTCGTAAGCCCACCCCGTACATGGACACCAACCTCGGAACCATTGACGAGAATGAAGAAGATGACGCTGTGCCTCAGACAGTGAGAGCAAGATGCACCATGCATGCAATTACGTATGTGGTCGCTGCTGTAAGTGTCCTCACGCATGGCTGTACACTTCCTCCAATGTACAGGGACAGCAACCGAAGCAGAAATCAAAGGCTCAGCCAAAGTCCAGTTTCTCTGCCACCCTTCCTCGTGATGCCAAGCTCAACGTGGAAGACATCCCCACCTTCAACCCCGTGGCATCGGCTCCGTATGAGCAGGAGTTTGACAAGAAGGCTAAGGCTAAGACGCTGAGTGCACGGTCATCGTCGACAGTGACCAACTTCAGTCGAAACGCAAAGTCCATTTCTGAAAAGAACAACATGATATACAACACTTACAAGCGACAAGAGCAGGTGGATAGGAACGTGCAGGCTAAGATGCCGAGGTCAAGGAGCTTCCAGCCAGCCTACTGAGTCTGCACCGTGAGTGTGTGTCACTGTGAGTGTGTGTGAACAGGTCCGGCTATATACAGGTAGTAACTTCTATGGTGTGTGTGTGTGTGTGTGTGTATGTGTGTGTGTGCATGTGTGTGTGTGTGTGTGTGTGTATGTGTGTGTGTGCATGTGTGTGTGTGGCGGTGACTGACTTCCACTCTCCTTACACTACTCTCCTGCCTTCAGATCTCAAGTCAAGACCAATACAAATCACATAGAACTGATATTGTCTGCATTGTTTGTATTGAGTAGAAGGTAATATATTTTTATTGGCTTTGTACCCCACAGGTAATATAACCATATTATATACATGCACTTACCATTTGTATGCTTTTGTGCAATTAATACACCTGTACAATCATGTATGCCCGCAGTACTTGCAATTATTTTTGGTAATTATATTCATTAGGTGCATGCTCCGATCTGATACCGACTTCAAATTGTCATTTGTTCCAGTATATTTTATAAATGGCTTCTCCTAGAGCTGGCTTGAGCAACATGCAGTGAGTTGGCCGTCCCTTACTAGCTAGCTAGCTAGGTAGCTCCGCCCTTGGTGCAGGCGTCATTCAACGTGTGAAGTATATACAGAAGGGGGGTTTTTCCGCCAGGGGCTCTTATTGACTATAATTGGGTGAGGCTATTCAGCTACCCAATCAGGTAGCCACTGCGTGTAGCGCGTCCACCTGCGGTGTAGAGATCAGTAGACATTAATTGGTGTGTATGACACTGCCCTAGTATATCAGTGTCGCGGGAAGTGTAGCCTGTGTGTGTCACCCTGATGTTGTGTGTTGAGCGAGTGCTGTGTCACGGTACAGTGTGAGACATCTGTGTAGTCTGCTGCTGTGGGCAAGTGTAGCAGTGTCTGCTGAGGCGTGGGAGAGGGGGAGGAGGGGTGAAAGGGAGGATTGTGTGGGTGGGAGGGAGAGGGGGAGGAGGGGTGGGAGGGGCACAGGAGAGCCACATACTATCTGGGAATGGGCTAGTAGGAGCAGTGCATGAGGGCCGGGTATCAAGCAAGTGTCTCTGCCCGTGGTACAGGAATGAGTGGGTTCGTATGTTGTATCAGGAGGGATACCTCAATGTGGTGAGTGTGCGTCTGTGCAAGTTCACACACAGCTTACTGTTTTCCTGTGCAATGGACTCCTTAGTGAGCATGCAGATGTTGTGCAGCCGACCAGTTCTGCTTGTCTGCTGCAGAGAGGAATGAAGTGGACTGTTTGTGCTAGTTGAATTACTTAGCCAGTGCAAAAGAGTCTGGTTCCTCCAGTGCTCAACAGTGCTGTCATTAATCCACTGCCAGTGCACTCTGTTGAAACAAGGCTCAGTGCTTTGGTATGGAGTGTAGGTCTGTGTCCAATGAAATCCTCCTCAGTCTTCTAATGTTCCTACGGCTGTGTGAGTGCTCTGAACACTTCCTGTGGCACTCTGTTGGACTCGAAAGGGAAGCTTCACATTTGTCTGGATCAAGTTCATAGAATGACGATGTTTTTGTTCAATTCACTGTTTTTCTGTTTTAGTTTCAACATTTAAAAAATGTAGCTTTTCTGTTGTCTCTGTTTCATGTTGCTGTCTGTGTGTTTGATGTTCTTTCTGCTTCTCATGTACGTACCTGGTCTGCTAGCTGAAGCTGCACGCTTTTGAAGGTGAAGTGAAAAGGAAGTCCCAACTTCGCAGTGTGTGCTGGAAGGTTAGGGGTAACTAAGTGTGGAGTGTGGTGTGTGGGTGAGTGTGATGTGTGTGGGTGAGTGTGGTATGTGTGGGTGAGTGTGGTGTGTGGTGTGTGTCACTATGGGGTGAAGGTGGGTGTTGTGTTGGACCTCATCTGTGCACTCCCTGCAGCTGTTCCTGGAGGTCCTTCCCGAGGATCAGTCTCTCTGGGCGGAGTACTCAAGGAAGGGCCGCGAGGAGTACGACAGAGTCAAGAAGAAGGTGGGCAGGGTCAGAGGGTGGGTCAGAGGGTGGGTCAGAGGGTGGGTCAGAGGGTGGGTCAGAGGGAGGGTCAGGGGAGGGTCAGAGGGTGGGTTAGGGGAGGGTCAGAGGGTGGGTCAGGGGAGGGTCAGAGGGTGGGTCAGGGGTGGGTCAGAGGGTGGGTCAGGGGTGGGTCAGAGGGTGGGTCAGGGGAGGGTCAGAGGGTGGGTCAGGGGTGGGTCAGGGGAGGGTCAGAGGGTGGGTCAGAGGGTGGGTCAGGGGAGGGTCAGAGGGTGGGTTAGGGGAGGGTCAGAGGGTGGGTCAGGGGAGGGTCAGAGGGTGGGTTAGGGGTGGGTCAGAGGGTGGGTCAGGGGTGGGTCAGAGGGTGGGTCAGGGGAGGGTCAGAGGGTGGGTCAGAGGGTGGGTCAGGGGAGGGACAGGGAGAGGGTCAGAGGGTGGGTCAAGGGGTAGGTCAGGGGAGGGACAGGGAGAGGGTCAGAGGGTGGGTCAGGGGAGGGTCAGAGGGTGGGTCAGGGGAGGGTCAGAGGGTGGGTCAGAGGGTGGGTCAGGGGGTGGGTCAGGGGAGGGACAGGGAGAGGGTCAGAGGGTGGGTCAAGGGGTGGGTCAGGGGAGGGACAGGGAGAGGGTCAGAGGGTGGGTCAGGGGGTGGGTCAGGGGGAGGGTCATGGGGTGGGTCAGAGGGTGGGTCAAGGGGTGGGTCAGGGGAGGGACAGGGAGAGGGTCAGAGGGTGGGTCAGGGGGTGGGTCAGGGGGAGGGTCAGGGGGTGGGTCAGGGGGAGGGTCAGGGGGTGGTGGGCATGACAGGCTGTCACAGGACCATACTATTGTTTAGACTACACCTGCATCGTCTTCCTACCTTCTGTCTCCTCTCCTCCTCTATCCACAGTTCATTGTTGACCCTCACGATGCACAGACCAGTGTGGACCTCGCCAAGAACAACCCTTTGTCTCAGGAACAAGAGGTAAGGATTACACGTGAGCGAGAGAGAGAGAGAGACAGAGAGAGAGAGAGAGACACACACACACACAGAGAGAGAGAGAGAGAGAGAGAAGGATGTTCAAACTGTTGCTACCCTGCTGTATGTACTCTACAGAGTCCGTGGCACCAGTACTTCCAGGATGAAGAACTGAAGTGGACTATTCAGACTGATGTGGTCAGGACATTCCCCGATGAGCTGTACTTTGCACAGGATTATGTGAGGTAGGGACAGGGAGAATGGGAGGGTCATGGGTAGGGGCGGGGCTGATGGTAGGGTCATGGGTAGGGGCGGGGCTGATGGGAGGGTCATGGGTAGTGGCGGGGCTGATGGAAGGGTCATGGGTAGGGGCGGGGATGATGAGAGGGTCATGGGTAGGGGCGGGGCTGATGGGAGGGTCATGGGTAGGGGCGGGGCTGATGGGAGGGTCATGGGTAGGGGCAGGGCTGATGGGAGGGTCATGGGTAGGGGTGGGGCTGATGGAAGGATCATGGGTAGGGGCGGGGCTGATGGGAGGGTCATGGGTAGGGGCGGGTCTGATGGAAGGGTCATGGGTAGGGGCGGGGCTGATGGGAGGGTCATGGGTAGGGGCGGGGATGATGAGAGGGTCATGGGTAGGGGCGGGGATGATGAGAGGGTCATGGGTAGGGGCAGGGCTGATGAGAGGGTCATGGGTAGGGGCAGGGCTGATGGGAGGGTCATGGGTAGGGGTGGGGCTGATGGAAGGATCATGGGTAGGGGCGGGGCTGATGGGAGGGTCATGGGTAGGGGCGGGTCTGATGGGAGGGTCATGGGTAGGGGCGGGTCTGATGGAAGGGTCATGGGTAGGGGCGGGTCTGATGGAAGGGTCATGGGTAGGGGCAGGACTGATGGGAGGGTCATGGGTAGGGGCGGGGCTGATGGGAGGGTCATGGGTAGGGGCGGGGCTGATGGGAGGGTCATGGGTAGGGGCAGGGCTGATGGAAGGATCATGGGTAGGGCGGGGTTGATGGAAGGGTCATGGGTAGGGGCGGGGATGATGGGAGGGTCATGGGTAGGGCGGGGATGATGAGAGGGTCATGGGTAGGGGCGGGGCTGATGGGAGGGTCATGGGTAGGGCGGGGATGATGAGAGGGTCATGGGTAGGGGCGGGTCTGATGGGAGGGTCATGGGTAGGGGCTGGGCTGATGGGAGGGTCATGGGTAGGGGCGGGGCTGATGGAAGGATCATGGGTAGGGGCGGGTCTGATGGGAGGGTCATGGGTAGGGGCGGGTCTGATGGAAGGGTCATGGGTAGGGGTGGGGCTGATGGGAGGGTCATGGGTAGGGGCGGGGCTGATGGGAGGGTCATGGGTAGGGGCGGGTCTGATGGGAGGGTCATGGGTAGGGGTGGGGTTGATGGGAGGGTCATGGGTAGGGGTGGGGCTGATGGGAGGGTCATGGGTAGGGGCGGGTCTGATGGGAGGGTCATGGGTAGGGGCGGGTCTGATGGGAGGGTCATGGGTAGGGGTGGGGCTGATGGGAGGGTCATGGGTAGGGGTGGGGTTGATGGGAGGGTCATGGGTAGGGGTGGGGCTGATGAGAGGGTCATGGGTAGGGGCAGGGCTGATGGGAGGGTCATGGGTAGGGGCAGGGCTGATGGGAGGGTCATGGGTAGGGGTGGGGCTGATGGGAGGGTCATGGGTAGGGGCAGGGCTGATGGGAGGGTCATGGGTAGGGGCGGGGCTGATGGGAGGGTCATGGGTAGGGGCGGGGCTGATGGAAGGGTCATGGGTAGGGGTGGGGCTGATGGGAGGGTCATGGGTAGGGGCGGGGCTGATGGGAGGGTCATGGGTAGGGGCGGGTCTGATGGAAGGGTCATGGGTAGGGGCGGGGCTGATGGGAGGGTCATGGGTAGGGGCGGGGATGATGAGAGGGTCATGGGTAGGGGCGGGGATGATGAGAGGGTCATGGGTAGGGGCAGGGCTGATGAGAGGGTCATGGGTAGGGGCAGGGCTGATGGGAGGGTCATGGGTAGGGGTGGGGCTGATGGAAGGATCATGGGTAGGGCGGGGCTGATGGGAGGGTCATGGGTAGGGGCGGGTCTGATGGGAGGGTCATGGGTAGGGGCGGGTCTGATGGAAGGGTCATGGGTAGAGGCAGGACAGATGGGAGGGTCATGGGTAGGGGCGGGGCTGATGGGAGGGTCATGGGTAGGGGCGGGGCTGATGGGAGGGTCATGGGTAGGGGCAGGGCTGATGGAAGGATCATGGGTAGGGCGGGGTTGATGGAAGGGTCATGGGTAGGGGCGGGGATGATGGGAGGGTCATGGGTAGGGCGGGGATGATGAGAGGGTCATGGGTAGGGGCGGGGCTGATGGGAGGGTCATGGGTAGGGCGGGGATGATGAGAGGGTCATGGGTAGGGGCGGGTCTGATGGGAGGGTCATGGGTAGGGGCGGGGCTGATGGAAGGGTCATGGGTAGGGGTGGGGCTGATGGGAGGGTCATGGGTAGGGGCGGGGCTGATGGGAGGGTCATGGGTAGGGGCGGGTCTGATGGAAGGGTCATGGGTAGGGGTGGGGCTGATGGGAGGGTCATGGGTAGGGGCGGGTCTGATGGGAGGGTCATGGGTAGGGGCGGGTCTGATGGGAGGGTCATGGGTAGGGGTGGGGCTGATGGGAGGGTCATGGGTAGGGGTGGGGTTGATGGGAGGGTCATGGGTAGGGGTGGGGCTGATGGGAGGGTCATGGGTAGGGGTGGGGCTGATGAGAGGGTCATGGGTAGGGGCAGGGCTGATGGGAGGGTCATGGGTAGGGGCAGGGCTGATGGGAGGGTCATGGGTAGGGGTGGGGCTGATGGGAGGGTCATGGGTAGGGGCAGGGCTGATGGGAGGGTCATGGGTAGGGGCGGGGCTGATGGGAGGGTCATGGGTAGGGGCGGGGCTGATGGGAGGGTCATGGGTAGGGGTGGTGTGGTGAGGGATGTGTTGTAAGGTGTGCTGTGAGGTGACGTGCTGTCTTCTCTCCCTCTCCTGCAGGGAGAGCATGAGTAATGTGTTGTTCTGTTACGGCAAAGAGCACCCAGAGACTTCGTACAGGCAGGTGTGTTTGTGTGATGTGTGTGCATGTATAATGCATGGGTTGTTCGCTCGTGCAAGGGAATGGTAGAATTTGTGGGTGTATTTTTCCTCTAGTGTATTGCATTACGTACAGCACCCCTTCCCTTTCCGTCCCCTCTCCCCTCCCCTCCCCCTCTACTTCCCTCCCTTCCCCCTCCCCTCTCTTCTCCCATTCCCTCTCCTCCCCTCCCCTCCCTCTCTCATTCCTATCCCTCTCGCTCTGTTCTCCTCTCCTCCCCTTCCCCTCCCCTTCCCTCCCCTCTCCTCTCCTCCTCTCCCCTCCCCTCCCCTTCCATTCACTCTCTGCCCCAAAGGGAATGCATGAGCTGCTGGCTCCCATCATGTTTGTGCTACAAAGCAGTCAGTTGGATGAGGAGCAGCTACAGTTACTGCCGTGAGGAGGGTGTGGTAGTGCAGTAAGGATGTGAGGGTGTGGTGAGGGTGTTATGTTGTATGCAATGAGGGTGTGATGGTGCAGTGATGGCTTGATAATGAGGTGAGGGTGTGTGATGGTGAGTGTTAGAGGGAGGGAGAAAGCAGATCATGGGATGCGATCAAATGCAGTAAGCAAGAATTATTTGGAGTAGATGTATTTGCATCGCTTGAACCCTACTTGCTTCGTTCCACTTTCATTTCCATTATTCAGACTGGAGCTGAGAGTGGTCCTGGACCCTCAGTATATTGAGCATGATGCATTGTGAGCAGCAGACCAGTGAACTGGGGAGTGTGCTGTTTGTGTGTGTGTGTGATGCAGAGGGCGAGGGTGAGGTGTGGGGTGAGGGGTATGAAATGTGAAGGAGGGATATAGGATGAGAAGTTTAAGGCTGAGGGATTGGATTAATTAACACAATTTCTCATGCTGGACATCCTCTGTGTCTACAAATCTCCTCCATTCAACAGCAGAAGTCAATGTCCACTGCTTGCCTTCCATGACTGCACTGTCTTCCACAATGCCTCCCCCCTCTACTGCAGCTGTATGTTCTCTGTGCTCATGGAGACAATGCAGGGCTGGTACATGCAGGGGCCTCAGAGGAACACAAAGGTTGGAGGAGCTGTGTGTGCAGTGGGAGTGGGAGCACTGTTACTTGAGTGTGTGGACAGACCATGAGTATTGCTGCTGCAAGCTATATAATTATGCTTGATGTCATGTGACTGTCATGTGACTGCCATGTGACTGTTGTAGATGACTAGTACGTACATGTAACCGCATCACAGTCATCTCTGTTTCCAGTTCAAATCTGCTGTCAAGTTTGACCTGCAGCACTCCAAGCCGTTTGACAACTGCAGACACAAGAGCCAAGTTAGTACTGTGCCACAGAGCAGCTCACATGCGTCTGAGCCCATGTCTATTCACTGCTCTCCCTGAATCATTCCCACACTGACTAGCCAATTTCCAAACCCATTTCAGCTCCCAAATGTCTCATACAAACTTGAAAAGATCCACTCGGTGCTGCTGAAGCGATTTGACCCTGAGGTACATCAGAGACTGGTGGAGCTTGATGTGGCACCAGAGGTGTATGGGATGTGAGTGGAGGAGTGCAGTGTAGCTAGGGGTGGGTATGTGTATTAATTGTTTGGTGTTGGACAGGTACATATGAATACCGTTGTCATGACAACAGCATACAGGCTGTGTGTTGAATGCCATTAATGGCACAGTGTGCCGACCTGTAGCATTCCAGTCACTGCTTAAGAAGGTATGCCTCTCTGTAGCAAGTGTTGGGCGTACTCCCTCCCTCATTCTGTGTAGTCGGTGGATAAGGTTGCTCTTCAGTAGGGAATTTCCCTTTTTGACTACCCTTGACCTCTGGGACGCCATCTTTGCTGAGGGCAACACCTTGGAGATTGTGGACTACCTCTACGTCGCCATGCTGATCAACATCAAGGGACAGCGTGAGTGGGGCTATGTTGCCATGGCAACAAGGCTGTATAATGTTATGTATGTACAGTTCTACATATATATATACGGTAATGTGTAATGAAGCGAGTAACTGCATGTATCCTCAGTTGCACAACACCTGTTTTGGCTATTGATGTACATGCGTATGTACGTGTCTCATGTTCTTTTTGTACACTCTTGCTGTCATCTCACATCATGCTCCCCTCACACTGTTCACTTTCCCACCTCCTCACATCCCCTCCCCCCACTCTCTCCGCCCCTCACATCCCTCCCCCCCCTCCCCCGCCCCTCAGTGTTGTACCAGGGCAACGGCTACACCCAGTGCATGAGTCTGCTGATGAACTACCCTGGTCGGATGGAGGTGCAGGAGATTGTGCAGCTGGCGCGGCACATGAGGTACCCGGTGAGTGCTGACCCACACTGCATGTCACATGACACTGCACGTCACATGACACTGCATGTCACATGACACTGTATCAGGTGTCACATGACACTCTTCTCAACAACCCACTTCCCTCTCTTATGGTGCAGAAACTGGTTCCCCCTCCTGACATGGTGGACAACCCCCTGGGGAATACCCCAGAGGGCCAGTTCATGAACAGGGAGGAGAACAAGGTAAGAGCCCATGGGCTATAAACAGGGACATATCCATCACTGCATAAGTCTGTCTGTCTCCACATCTGTCAACACATGTTGTAGGCCAAAGAGCACACAGCACGGAGGGAGGTGCAGAAGAGAGTGAAGAATGCCAACTGGTCTGGAGTCACCGGCAGACCGCTGCATGACCACAGCAAGAAGTGAGTGCTAGTGGAGGTACCAAGATGGCTCGCCACACACTGCAGGTGGTATCTTATTCCCATTCCCATTCCCTTCCTCCAGGCCTCACTCCAGTTCTGTGACTCGAAGTGGGTCCCACTCCAGCAGAACAGCTGACAAGGTGCCCAGCACAAGGTCACACCCTGAAACAGTGGTGCCCGTTGCCTTGGCGATAGACCAGACAGGCAGGATAAATGCCATAGCAGAAACAGTTGGTGAGGAACTGGCCCAGAACCCCCATCAGGTGAGGGAGGCAGGAGGGGTGTGTGGAGGGTGGGGTGTGGGGTGGGTGCACGAACCAATGCGCACAGAATGCTGGCAGTTGTTGCATTTCCCACCATGCTACCTACCTGTCTTACATAAGCATCGGGGCAGACCCCATTCCAGTTCCAAAGTAGAACAATTGGAACAGAGATTGGATGATCTGGAGACCCTACGCAAGTACTGTGGCTCCAAAATGGATTCCCAGCTTGGTAAGGGAGTGTTGGCACCACACCACACATGGATTGTATGCACTAAAGACCATGAAACCATGTTTGCACAACACTCATTTTGCACTTTGGGCGTGGCCATACAGTGTGCTGGGTGTAGAACTACATGCAGAGCTAGCCCCTGAGGGAATCCAGTTGGCCTCAGGACCACTGGGAGGTGTGACCCATGCCCTATCACCACTGGGAGGTGTGACCCATGCCCTATCACCACTGGGAGGTGTGACCCATGCCCTATCACCACTGGGAGGTGTGACCCATGCCCTATCACCACTGGGAGGTGTGACCCATGCCCTATCACCACTGGGAGGTGTGACCCATGCCCTATCACCACTGGGAGGTGTGACCCATGCCCTATCACCACTGGGAGGTGTGACCCATGCCCTATCACCACTGGGAGGTGTGACCCATGCCCTATCACCACTGGGTGCCTGTTTGTGAAGTGAAGTGTTGCTATGACATATGTCACTCACTGCTGGACCAACTCAGCAACACTGCAATGTGCCGGTGAGACACGGTGTGTCTCCCTCACTCCCACTCCAGACATCCTCCAGCACGCTGTGTATGCAAATGAGTTGGATGTGGAGGAGTGTGGAGACGTCTACACTGCACTGGCTGAGCTGAAGCAGGTGCAGTGTGTGTGTGAACAGTAAACTTATATTTATATGTGGAAGACATAAACATAGTACTAGTTGACCAGTTTGGTGTCTAGTCTGTGAGAGGCACTTGCCCCTCTTGGACTGCAAGGTTGAGTGCTGCGGATCCAGTGTGGATTGGATGTCCTTGGGCAGTGTGTGTGTGTGTGCAAGTATGCTATGTTGTGTGTGTGTGTGTGCACGTGTCTGTGTGTTTGATGGATTCATGAAATCTAATGAAAATGACCTTTTTGCAGTACGTGTGGTATCTTCCATGTGCATTTGACCATAACAAGTGGTGATGCCATGTAGTGCACCACATGCCCACCTTGTGATGTACGAGTGTCTCCTGCTCCTCTGCTGTACGCATGTATGCATGTAGGTTCGTGACCTCTTACTGGGCCAGCTGATCTTCTCTGGTGCTGTCATGGACCTCTCAGCCCCTCCCACTTCTCATGGACCTGCCCACACTGTGATACACAGTAGGGAAGGTGACACACCAGAGGTGGGTCATGTGACAGGAAGACATCAAGTGGACCACACAGGAAGAACCAACCCTGGCACTGCATCAGGTAGGCCAGTGATGCAGTGCAGGACTTGTGCAATAGTAGTCACTGTGAGCTGGGAGAAGCCTGTGGTACCTTGATCGTAACAACCTTAATGTAAAGTGAGGTGGATGTGTCCTCTTTGTTCACCCTTGGGCTACAAGAGAGATGTCTGTGCTAACGGTATTCTCTGTTCACATTGAGATTGCCTTTATCCAGATGCCATCAACGGACCCACCCACCCTCATCCAACACACCCACACCAGTGTGAAGCCCTTCCCACAGATGACAGAGCCCCGCCGACCCTGTCTCCCGAGGCCCACCCCTTCCCACTGCCCCCTCCCCCTGGGGCCACTGAGGAGGACCACTCCTCTGCCTCGTGTCGGCAGCTGGAGGAGGTGGAGGGTGAGCAGCAGGATGCTGACCTGCTGAGCGACTACACCGTGCTCAGCATCACCCCCAGTGTAGTGGGCTCAGAGGATGGGAGGTCACATGACGGTCATGTGACAGGAGGGGAAGAGGCTCAGTAGCTGGTTTTGAATGTAGCACTGTCTGCAACTAATGTCGCAACACGTCCAGAATATTGCATTGTGCCTCAGCATGTGTGTATTAATTATATAACTGGACCAGTCAGTAGTGAGCATGTACTGGTTGTGCTGATTAATGGTGTTATATGAAGTGTATGAAAGTGAACTAAGAACTTCCAATAAAGCTGTAAACCTCTTGGATGTTGGTTTAATACAGTATATTAACTCTTCATCTCATGTCCCATATGGTTTGCTATTATGTATGTCAAACATATTCTGTGGCAATGCACGAGTTCCTACTCCTCAATCTACTGCACAGTAATGCATATTGTATAAAGAAGTGTGTACATCTGATACAGTGCATGTGTGTGGAGTAAACTGCATTTCTCTGCCACTGTACGTATGTAAATGACTGACAAACTCCTTGTTAAGTGTGTACCTCGTTTCTCTAGCATGTACTGACATGGGTAGCAAACTTGTAGTTTGAGTTGGAATAGTTTTCATCGTTCCAGAGCTTGACTGGGATCAGTCCTCTGTGACTTCTGGCCCCTCCGGGTCCTCTGTGACTTCTGGCTCCTCCGGGTCCTCTGTGACTTCTGGCTCCTCTGGGTCCTCTGTGACTTCTGGCTCCTCTGGGTCCTCTGTGACTTCTGGCTCCTCTGGCTTCCCCTACACATGACAGCAAAGATAACTAAAAACACAGTGATACAACTGTCACAAAATGTCCCAGCAAGCCATGCAGCCTAGTTGCATATAGTAAAACAAAACACATTTGTCATTTCAACACAACTTTTAAGATGGCAGGATCACCTAATTTGCATAAATAATACTGACACTTTTACAGCTCCTGAACAGAAGAGAGGAGTATACCTTAACTATTGGGTCATTCCTGTTAGGAGTTCTTAGTTCTTAGAGTCCACCATCTTACACAAAACAAAACGACGTGCAATTGCGGAATGTTTTTTCAGTTTCAGGGGAGAATGTGCGTACTTTGCTTCTTCTCGCACTCAATCCTTAGTCTGTATGCTCTGCGTCATTCTGCGTATACTTTAGTCCTCAGCTCACTAAACAGCCAAGAAGGAATGAAGAAAAGGCCCAGGGAAGGAACTACGCCATGTTTCGCCGACGGATGGACCTGACCGAATCTTGGAAGAAGCAAATAAAAAGACTATACGTATGTTGCACATGCTTGTCATGTGTGTGCATGCAAATTTTGAATTGAGTGCAACCAAATCGAGAGAGGGAAACGTCCAAAATGTGAAGTACCGAACAAAGACAATCAATTGTTTCATTACATACGTAGTTGCATATTATTACAGAAGGCAAAATGGAAGGTGACCTTAACATGCATGAATGAGTCCTGCAATGCAACAACCACAACACAGATGTTAGGATGTACGTAATTAATACTCACTTCCTGTTACGTTCCAATCATTCCCAGTAGTGAGGAGAGAAAACACGGCAGTCAACACCAAGGATTACTGACACTGCACACACCATTGGGGCATGAGGTAGAGTGAGACTCACCAACTGACGTGAGAGGAAGGAGAAAACAGCAACACATAACAATCACAACTACATCACAATGTCGTTAGAAGATGTGGGAATGCAATACTCACTCCCTGTTATGTTCCATTCATTCCCAGTAGTGTGGAGAGAAAACACGGCAGTCAATACCTAGGATCACTGACACTGCACACACCATTGGGGCATGAGGTAGAGTGGGACTCACCACCTGAGGTGAGAGGAATGAGAAAACAGCAACACACAACAATCACAACTACATCACAATGTTGTTAGAAGATGTGGGAATGCAATACTCACTCGCTGTTATGTTCCATGCATTCCCAGTAGTGTGGAGAGAAAACACAGCAGTCAATAAAAAGGATCACTAACACTGCATACACCATTGAGGCATGAGGTAGAGTGGGACTCACCGACTGAGGTGAGAGGAAGGAGAAAACAGCAACACATAACAATCACAACTACATCACAATGTTGTCAGAAGATGTGGGAATGCAATACTCACTATCTGTTATGTTCCATTCATTCCCAGTAGTGTGGAGAGAAAACACGGCAGTCAATACCAAGGATCACTGACATTGCACACACCATTGGGGCATGAGGTAGAGTGGGACTCACCACCTGAGGTGAGAGGAAGGAGAAAACAGCAACACATAACAATCACAACTACATCACAATGTCGTTAGAAGATGTGGGAATGCAATACTCACCATCTGTTATGTTCCATGCATTCCCAGTAGTGTGGAGAGAAAACACGGCAGTCAATACTAAGGATCACTGACACTGCACACACCATTGGGGCATGAGGTAGAGTGGGACTCACCGACTGAGGTGAGAGGAAGGAGAAAACAGCAACACATAACAATCACAACTACATCACAATGTCGTTAGAAGATTTGGGAATGCAATACTCACCATCTGTTATGTTCCATGCATTCCCAGTAGTGTGGAGAGAAAACACGGCAGTCAATACTAAGGATCACTGACACTGCACACACCATTGGGGCATGAGGTAGAGTGGGACTCACCGGCTGAAATGAGAGGAAGGAGAAAACAGCAACACATAACAATCACAACTACATCACAATGTCGTTAGAAGATGTGGGAATGCAATACTCACTTCCTGTTATGTTCCATTCATTCCCAGTAATGTGGAGAGAAAACACGGCAGTCAATACCAAGGATCACAGACACTGAATACACCATTGGGGCATGAGGTAGAGTGGGACTCACCCACTGAGGTGAGAGGAAGGAGAAAACAGCAACACATAACAATCACAACTACATCACAATGTCGTTAGAAGATGTGGGAATGCAATACTCACTGACTGTTACGTTCCATTCATTCCCAGTAGTGTGGAGAGAAAACATGGCAGTCAATAGCAAGGATCACTGACACTGCATACACCATTGGGGCATGAGGTAGAGTGGGACTCACCGGCTGAGGTGAGAGGAAGGAGAAAACAGCAACACATAACAATCACAACTACATCACAATGTCGTTAGAAGATGTGGGAATGCAATACTCACCATCTGTTATGTTCCATGCATTCCCAGTAGTGTGGAGAGAAAACACGGCAGTCAATACTAAGGATCACAGACACTGCACACACCATTGGGGCATGAGGTAGAGTGGGACTCACCGGCTGAAGTGAGAGGAAGGAGAAAACAGCAACACATAACAATCACAACTACATCACAATGTCGTTAGAAGATGTGGGAATGCAATACTCACTTCCTGTTATGTTCCATGCATTCCCAGTAGTGTGGAGAGAAAACACGGCAGTCAATACCAAGGATCACAGACACTGCACACACCATTGGGGCATGAGGTACAGTGGGACTCACCCACTGAGGTGAGAGGAAGGAGAACACAGCAACACATAACAATCACAACTACATCACAATGTCGTTAGAAGATGTGGGAATGCAATACTCACTGACTGTTACGTTCCATTCATTCCCAGTAGTGTGGAGAGAAAACATGGCAGTCAATAGCAAGGATCACTGACACTGCATACACCATTGGGGCATGAGGTAGAGTGGGACTCACCGGCTGAGGTGAGAGGAAGGAGAAAACAGCAACACATAACAATCACAACTACATCACAATGTCGTTAGAAGATGTGGGAATGCAATACTCACCATCTGTTATGTTCCATGCATTCCCAGTAGTGTGGAGAGAAAACACGGCAGTCAATACCAAGGATCACTGACACTGCACACACCATTGGGGCATGAGGTAGAGTGGGACTCACCGGCTGAGGTGAGAGGAAGGAGAAAACAGCAACACATAACAATAACAACTACATCACAATGTCGTTAGAAGATGTGGGAATGCAATACTCACCATCTGTTATGTTCCATTAATTACCAGTAGTGTGGCGAGAAAACACGGCAGTCAATGCTAAGGATCACTGACATTGCACACACCATTGGGGCATGAGGTAGAGTGGGACTCACCTCCTGAGGTGAGAGGAATGAGAAAACAGCAACACATAACAATCACAACTACATCACAATGTCGTTAGAAGATGTGGGAATGCAATACTCACCATCTTTTATGTTCCATGCATTCCCAGTAGTGTGGAGAGAAAACACGGCAGTCAATACCAAGGATCACTGACATTGCACACACCATTGGGGCATGAGGTAGAGTGGGACTCACTTCCTGAGGTGAGAGGAAGGAGAAAACAGCAACACATAACAATCACAACTACAACACAATGTCGTTAGAAGATGTGGGGATGCAATACTCACTGACTGTTATGTTCCATTCATTCGCAGTAGTGTGGAGAGAAAACACGGCAGTCAATACCAAGGATCACTGACACTGCACAGACATTGGGGCATGAGGTAGAGTGGGACTCACCAACTGAGGTGAGAGGAAGGAGAAAACAGCAACACATAACAATCACAACTACATCACAATGTCATTAGAAGATGTGGGAATGCAATACTCACATCCTGTTACGTTCCATTCATTCCCAGTAGTGTGGAGAGAAAACACGGCAGTCAATACCAAGGATCACTGACACTGCACACACCATTGGGGCATGAGGTAGAGTGGGACTCACCAACTGAGGTAAGGAGAAAACAGCAACAAATAACAATCACGACTACATCACAATGTTGTTAGAAGATGTGGGAATGCAATACTCAATTCCTGTTACGCTCCATTCATTCCCAGTAGTGTGGAGAGAAAACACGACAGTCAATACCAAGGATCACTGACACTGCATACACCATTGGGGCATGAGGTAGAGTGGGACTCACCGACTGAGGTGAGAGGAAGGAGAAAACAGCAACACATAACAATCACAACTACATCACAATGTCGTTAGAAGATGTGGGAATGCAATACTCACTCCCTGTAATGTTCCATTCATTCCCAGTAGTGTGGAGAGAAAACACGGCAGTTAATACCAAGGATCACTGACACTGCACACACCATTGGGGCATGAGGTAGAGTGGGACTCACCAACTGAGGTGAGAGGAAGGAGAAAACAGCAACACATAACAATCACAACTACATCACAATGTCGTTAGAAGATGTGGGGATGCAATACTCACATCCTGTTATGTTCCATTCATTCCCAGTAGTGTGAAGAGAAAACACGGCAGTCAATACCAAGGATCACTGACATTGCACACACCATTGGGGCATGAGGTAGAGTGGGACTCACTGACTGAGGTGAGAGGAATGAGAAAACAGCAACACATAACAATCACAACTACATCACAATGTCGTTAGAAGATGGGATGCAATACTCATTATCTGTTATGTTCCATTCATTCCCAGTAGTGTGGAGAGAAACACGGAAGTCAATACCAAGGATCACTGACACTGCACACACCATTGGGGCATGAGGTAGAGTGGGACTCACCGACTGAGGTGAGAGGAAGGAGAAAACAGCAACACATAACAATCACAACTACATCACAATGTCGTTAGAAGATGTGGGAATGCAATACTCACTCCCTGTTATGTTCCATTCATTCCCAGTAGTGTGGAGAGAAAACACGGCAGTCAATACCAAGGATCACTGACACTGCACACACCATTGGGGCATGAGGTAGAGTGGGACTCACCGACTGAGGTGAGAGGAAGGTGAAAACAGCAACACATAACAATCACAACTACATCACAATGTCGTTAGAAGATGTGGGAATGCAATACTCACTCCCTGTTATGTTCCATTCATTCCCAGTAGTGTGGAGAGAAAACACGGCAGTCAATACCAAGGATCACTGACACTGCACACACCATTGGGGCATGAGGTAGAGTGGGACTCACCACCTGAGGTGAGAGGAAGGAGAAAACAGCAACACATAACAATCACAACTACATCACAATGTCGTTAAGATGTGGGGATGCAATACTCACAAACTGTTATGTTCCATTCATTCCAAGTAGTGTGGAGAGAAAACACGGCAGTCAATACCAAGGATCACTGACACAGCACACACCATTGGGGCATGAGGTAGAGTGGGACTCACATACTGAGGTGAGAGGAAGGAGAAAACAGCAACACATAACAATCACAACTACATCACAATGTCGTTAGAAGATGTGGGGATGCAATACTCACATCCTGTTATGTTCCATTCATTCCAAGTAGTGTGAAGAGAAAACACGGCAATCAATACCAAGGATCACTGACACTGCACACACCATTGGGGCATGAGGTAGAGTGGGACTCACCCGCTGGGGTGAGAGGAAGGAGAAAACAGCAACACATAACAATCACAACTACATCACAATGTCGTTAGAAGATGTGGGGATGCAATACTCACTTCCTGTTACGTTCCATTCATTCCCAGTAGTGCGGAGAGAAAACACGGCAGTCAATACCAAGGATCACTGACATTGCACACACCATTGGGGCATGAGGTAGAGTGGGACTCACTGACTGAGGTGAGAGGAAGGAGAAAACAGCAACACATAACAATCACAACTACATCACAATGTCGTTAGAAGATGTGGGGATGCAATACTCACTCCCTATTATGTTCCATTCATTCCCAGTAGTGTGGAGAGAAAACACGGCAGTCAGTACCAAGGATCACTGACACAGCACACACCATTGGGGCATGAGGTAGAGTGGGACTCACCCGCTGAGGTGAGAGGAAGGAGAAAACAGCAACACATAACAATCACGACTACATCACAATGTCATTAGAAGATGTGGGGATGCAATACTCACATCCTGTTATGTTCCATTCATTCCAAGTAGTGTGGAGAGAAAACACGGCAGTCAATACCAAGGATCACTGACACAGCACACACCATTGGGGCATGAGGTAGAGTGGGACTCACCCGCTGAGGTGAGAGGAAGGAGAAAACAGCAACACATAACAATCACAACTACATCACAATGTCGTTAAGATGTGGGGATGCAATACTCACTTCCTGTTACGTTCCATTCATTCCCAGTAGTGTGGAGAGAAAACACGGCAGTCAATACCAAGGATCACTGACACAGCACACACCATTGGGTCATGAGGTAGAGTGGGACTCACCTGCTGAGGTGAGAGGAAGGAGAAAACAGCAACACATAACAATCACAACTACATCACAATGTCGTTAAGATGTGGGGATGCAATACTCACTTCCTGTTACGTTCCATTCATTCCCAGTAGTGTGGAGAGAAAACACGGCAGTCAATACCAAGGATCACTGACACTGCACACACCATTGGGGCATGAGGTAGAGTGGGACTCACCACCTGAGGTGAGAGGAAGGAGAAAACAGCAACACATAACAATCACAACTACATCACAATGTCGTTAAGATGTGGGGATGCAATACTCACAAACTGTTATGTTCCATTCATTCCAAGTAGTGTGGAGAGAAAACACGGCAGTCAATACCAAGGATCACTGACACAGCACACACCATTGGGGCATGAGGTAGAGTGGGACTCACATACTGAGGTGAGAGGAAGGAGAAAACAGCAACACATAACAATCACAACTACATCACAATGTCGTTAGAAGATGTGGGGATGCAATACTCACATCCTGTTATGTTCCATTCATTCCAAGTAGTGTGAAGAGAAAACACGGCAATCAATACCAAGGATCACTGACACTGCACACACCATTGGGGCATGAGGTAGAGTGGGACTCACCCGCTGGGGTGAGAGGAAGGAGAAAACAGCAACACATAACAATCACAACTACATCACAATGTCGTTAGAAGATGTGGGGATGCAATACTCACTTCCTGTTACGTTCCATTCATTCCCAGTAGTGCGGAGAGAAAACACGGCAGTCAATACCAAGGATCACTGACATTGCACACACCATTGGGGCATGAGGTAGAGTGGGACTCACTGACTGAGGTGAGAGGAAGGAGAAAACAGCAACACATAACAATCACAACTACATCACAATGTCGTTAGAAGATGTGGGGATGCAATACTCACTCCCTATTATGTTCCATTCATTCCCAGTAGTGTGGAGAGAAAACACGGCAGTCAGTACCAAGGATCACTGACACAGCACACACCATTGGGGCATGAGGTAGAGTGGGACTCACCCGCTGAGGTGAGAGGAAGGAGAAAACAGCAACACATAACAATCACGACTACATCACAATGTCATTAGAAGATGTGGGGATGCAATACTCACATCCTGTTATGTTCCATTCATTCCAAGTAGTGTGGAGAGAAAACACGGCAGTCAATACCAAGGATCACTGACACAGCACACACCATTGGGGCATGAGGTAGAGTGGGACTCACCCGCTGAGGTGAGAGGAAGGAGAAAACAGCAACACATAACAATCACAACTACATCACAATGTCGTTAAGATGTGGGGATGCAATACTCACTTCCTGTTACGTTCCATTCATTCCCAGTAGTGTGGAGAGAAAACACGGCAGTCAATACCAAGGATCACTGACACAGCACACACCATTGGGTCATGAGGTAGAGTGGGACTCACCTGCTGAGGTGAGAGGAAGGAGAAAACAGCAACACATAACAATCACAACTACATCACAATGTCGTTAAGATGTGGGGATGCAATACTCACTTCCTGTTACGTTCCATTCATTCCCAGTAGTGTGGAGAGAAAACACGGCAGTCAATACCAAGGATCACTGACACAGCACACACCATTGGGTCATGAGGTAGAGTGGGACTCACCCGCTGAGGTGAGAGGAAGGAGAAAACAGCAACACATAACAATCACACTACATCGCAATGTCATTAGAAGATGTGGGAATGCAATACTCACTTCCTGTTATGTTCCATTCATTCCAAGTAGTGTGGAGAGAAAACACGGCAGTCAATAGCAAGGATCACTGACACAAGAGTCGCTTGTCAATGTTAGGCATTTTTTATGCAATAGTGCAAACTGGTGACTTTAGACAAGAACGTACTGGTATGCATGGCACTTGTGTGGGACTGGAATACAATTATATGCAACATCAAATGACAGAAGGGCACTCGCTCATACAAAATACATGCTTTCCAACAAAGAGTTGTAAAAGCACCAGAAATGTCCCGTTAAGCATCCGATCAGTTGTAGCGCAACGTCATAATCAGTCACCACCGAGCTATCTTATTGACTCTGCTCACATTCCAGCAGTGTCTAAAGTCACCAGATATTTACCCAAACACATGCACGCAAAGGGCTGGTGCACAAGACTACAAAAGTGTGCTGGAGGAATTGCTAGGTGTAAACTCACTCGTGTTGTACTAGGCCTTCCCAGCTATAGTGAGAGGGGCAAGCACAGGGCTCAATGCAACAGTCACCACATACACCATTCCATGGGCAGGTGGAAGAGACTCACCAACTGTAGTGGGAGGAAGGAGAGGTGGCTGTGACAAGCACAACCAACTGAGACACGGAGTGGTGAGAAACACTTTACTCACTCTCTGTTATGTTCCATGTCATAGCGAGGGAGAAAGGCAGATATTAATCAGCGTCACATACAAACTTGTCCTATAGCAGAGATCTTGGTAGACTCACCCTCTGAGGAGGAGGAGGAGGAAAAACAACAACATTAACTGCATTCAGTACTACAATAGGAAACTAGTCCCACTACTAACAACATGTCTCACCTGTTGTGTTTATGTGTTTCCAAAGTGCACGAGGAGAAGGCAATGTGCATAGCTGTAAGAGAACACGCCAACATGCACACTGGGTGTGACTGTGGTGGTAGCACTTACCCACTGCAGCAGGAGAAGGGAAACAGCAACACACATGATCACTTTCACACATCACAGGCAGACAGGGCTCACGCTCACCTGTTGTGTTCCATGTGGCCCCAGGTAGAAGAGAGATTACACAGAATTAGTGAATGAATGACATTGCAGCCATTTGGAGCAAGTGAAGAACTCACCCACTGAAAGACAAGAGAGGAACACATACAAATAACAACAACCACAACAAAGCTGTTAAAACATAGGTGCTAATTATTGCACATCCAAATACATCCACATATGATCAGTGTGTGTGCACACGCCCGCGCGTGTGTGTGTAGGTGTGTGTGTGTGTGTGTAAGGTGTTCACCATCTACTGAACACAGGTTCAACCCTTACGTAAACTGCTGCAGTGCACACCTAATTATTACACACATGTCCTGTGTAGGCATGTCAATTCATGGTTCGTCTGAAAGTTCCATAGTAACTCGGACAATCTTACTTGCGTACCCCTGGTCAGAGATACTCTTGACAATCTCTGGTTAACTAGGATTGTCAGCCATGCACATTGCATAGTACCCCTGTCAGAGTATCCCTGACCGTCAGAGATACTCTGACACCCATGGCAACTAGGGACATGGTGCGCCTACACTGGACATCCCTCAATCATTACACATACCATGCTGGTATGTAGTCACACACTGCTGTAGTGCAAACACAATAATACTATCTCTGCACTAGTGTGCTAGCTCTGCATGTGAAAACATTGCAATGCAGTGAAGAGGAGTCTCTGTATGCTGTTAAGACACTCACTCACTCACCTGTATGTTCGCATGCATGTTGGGTTAGATTAAAAAATCCCAGCAGTGAGGAGGGCAAGACAGGGCAGCCGTTTTAGCACAGACAAGGACACTAAACACACCACTGGACCACGTGCAGGGGACTCACCGACTGAGGGGGAGGGAAACACATGCACGCACATGAGATGTACACTCCATGGCACAGTGGTGTGATGAGTTGTGAGGAATGTAAACTCACTGGCTGTTGTGGAAGGATTTGCAGTTTGAGTTGGAGAGATGGTACAGGGCAGTCATTTGTACTGAACAGCGACATCAAGCACTTGTGCACGTGCTATGTGTTGGGACTCACCCTCTCAGTTCGCGTCACCCTCTCAGTCCCCCTCTGAGCCTGAGCAATAGTGACATGTGAACAGTAGTTAAAGCAAAGCTACCAATTACTGCACTGTCCTGCTCACCTTACAATGAGCCACGCAATGTTCATGCAGATCAACGTGAGCAGAAGAGAAGAGTTGTCAAAGGTACACCCGATGACCACCAAAGATAGCTCCACACACAGTGAACCTACGTACCTTTCTCTTCTTCTGCATGTATGCAGGACAGAATGTAATAGGCACCTCAGAATATGTGTATACCAGATCACTTGCCACAACAGCACATGCACTCCCACACTCACTGCACAAGCAGATGTGCCCGCTGCACTCACCTTGGAGACATCACAGTTGGCATGTTCTGCTTTGAAGTGCTCAAACTGCTCCGAAGGGGAATGTGTTAGTACCACCACATGCTGACCAGAAATACGCACACACCACATCTGGGACACCACATACAGCTCACCTCGTCCTCTGTACTTCTGTACCTCCTCTCTAACTCTTCATGCTGCTCTTGTAACTCATCTACCTGCACTGACCTATAGATATACATTAATTTACTATTATCCCTGCTGTACATCAAAGAAATTCCAATATACAAGCACTCAATCTTCAGATTCATGCATTCTGAATTCCATTATCACTGATGTTCCATACCTTCCACAGACCAAAGCCACTCTACTCATACCTCTGTAGTGCTTGGACTGGCTGGCTGAAATGAGCAGCTGCACTTCATGCATGCAAGCAAAACTCACTGCTTCTCTGACCATCGTTCTTCACACACACACACAGTCATTGCTATTGTCCGACAACTCACTTCCTTGCCAGCTCTGCCTGCAGCTGCCTCACGTCTTCCTCTAGTCTGTCTTTTGCTACAGCCTGTTCTGTCACACTAAATTCAGTCAGCAAAAGAGAGGACTTGACTGGCACTCACTACATACGTATATACGTACAGTGGTCGAAACATTTGCTTATACCGACACATTCCAACTGTACATTCTATGTAGGCTAGTGTGGTACAATAGCCTTCAATACATACATACATGTATATGTATAGTACAGAGTGAGACATACATAACTCACTTCCTCTCCAGTTCTTCCTGCAGCCGCCTCACTTCCCCCTCCAGTCTCTCTTTTGCCTCCCTAGCATCAGCTAACTCCAACTCTAGTGCTCCCTTCCCAGACGCACCTTCCTCCGGCTGGGGGTGACTCACACCATCCTCTTGTCTCGGCTCTCCAGCAAACCTTTCCAACCAAACACAACAGGACTCAGGACATACAGTATTCTCACTATACACTGTAATTTAATTGTGTGTTACTGGTATGGTCCCACTATACTGTACGTATATACTAAATAGGGTAGAAATGCACATGAGCTTTGCCCCATCCCACACACCTCTCCTCCTCCAGGTGGGGCTGTACACCTCCTCTTGAGGGCTCAGCCTGCTCTGTTTGCTGAGGAGGCACCTCACCACCCATGGTCTCCACAGCCTGGCTGACTGTCCTCTCCTCAGGGCTCTCTGGAGAACCTGCACACAAAACAGGACCACCGCCCAACACACTGTACATGCAGTGACAATCCAGACATGCAGTGGCAGAGATGGACAGCTCCCAACAACAATGCACGCACACACAGAGAGAATAGCCCTACCACGAACAGACAGACACTCTATCCATCATGACCAAAGACCATGTTGCCAGACTGTGCATGGTTACCACCCCGGACTGTCGACCTTATACTAGCCACTTCATACATCAACTCATGAGCAGTAGTTAGCCAATGACATTTCAGTTAGGATGTATGTACAGTGCATGGAACTGAGCGTGAAAATGTCCACTTGTACCCTCCCAACTTCCCACAGATGACAACGTACATTGAGAGCTGCTGCTGATGACAGACAGTGCACCAGGGGATTCCACCAGACCCTTGAAGGTGGCTGCAGGGAACACAGGCAATATAAACATGGAATCATTAAATTGCAATTACGGACATACAGATGCTACTAAACTTGATGACTGGATGGACCAACACACCTTGCAGATCTGCTGCTGTGGATGCATCTCTCAATCCCATACACCCCACAAGCTTGTGGAAGGTGTCAGGTCTCTCACTGGCCAGTAAGGTGTACAGCAGTGCCTCATGTCTCCTCTCCTTGTCATCCAGAGATGCCAGCTTCTGACACTGCTCGGCAGTCAGTACACCCGTGTCCTTGAGGTCAGAGGTCAGAGAGGTCACCTCCAGGTCCTGACGGTGTGCATCGAGGACGGTGACAATGGCACGTCTCTGCACTGCATGTACAGGGACACACATGCACAACGGTACGTATGTACAGGTAACAGAGTGGGAGGTTGCCTTACACTAGACAATGTGCAGGACACACCAATGACACACAAGAACAGCATTACATCACTCGGGACACTTGATGCTGTGTCCCTCTTACAATGTAGAGTCCGCAGAGATTGCTCCACCTGCAGTAAAGGGGGACGGGTAGCCATGGAATGTATACTGCACAAAACAAGGACCACCCCCTGGGGAGCTCACCGGGCTAGGGTGCTCTGAAGGGTGGCTGCCGAGGTAGACTTCCTCCACACCGTGTTGAATGAGCTCTACTCGGACATCCTCCCGGCACAGTGCCAGCTCAGCAAGTGGCAGCAGGTCTCGCACCATCCAATATGTGATCACCACTGAGCTCTGCCCCCAGGACAGCACTTGCAGGAGGAGCTCAGGGATGCCCAGCCGTTGTGCCAGAAAGTCCCTCTCTGCGATCAGGTCCTTCACTGAAAGGCCGTCTGCATCCAGCCTGTACTTGACAACAAGCTCTGCCATGCTCCCTGGGGCATCCTCTCTACAGAGTTGAAATATGACCACAGTTGTTGATCATAGACTTATAGATGTCTACTATAACTAGTGTCATCATGCGCAATAACCACTAAAACAGCATACAGGCACTATAACAGGCATACATAGACACACACAATAACAGAATGCTAGCACATATGTATACAAAAGTAGAATTATGCTAACATCATGGTTGCCATGGTTTCCATACCCACCGTTTCTGGAGCTCTTCAATGTTTGCTAATTTTTGCAGCAGAAGAGGCTGCAACTGCTCTTTATATCGCTTGAGCCACTCATCAATACTTTTCAGGGCTGGTTGGAAGTGGGTAATGACTTGCTGAAAAAAGTCGTAACTGACCCATCTGCTCAAGCGGAAACACACAACACGTGCCAATGCATTCATTGTCTCAGCTTTTTCGATATCTTCTTTGTATTGACTGATCCTAGGCATGTCAGCTAAAGCCCCTTCTATCAGATTAAAGCAGTATTCCTTGACCTCATCCAAAGTAGGAGTCCCCTGTCGTCTGCAGATGTTGACAAACTCCACCATGATGTCTACATACTCAGCCTTAATAGTATGTATGAGAGGGTATCCAGCAGGACCTACGTAAGTGGATCAGAAACTGCATTGTCATTAGGCCACTGACACTAGTGACTGTGTTACAAAATTCAGAGGCTTTTTGACCTGTTAACAGCCAAGATGGAACTTCTAATCAGTTTCACTCAACTAAATACGTATTTCTAGAGCATACACTACATAAAGTGCAAGAAGCCCCCTATTTTTGCACATTGACTCCAGTAGGGCTCCTTGTGCTGTGCAGACATCGACAAACTTCCCTTTGACTTCTACATAATCAGCCTTTATATCAGGTATGATGGAAGGACGTAGAACAGAGATCTGAGAACCTAAGTGGAACAGAAGCTGGCTTTAGTATCACTAATGCTAGTAGTGTCGGGTGTGACAGCACTTGAGGGCCTGTAGGCCTGATAACACACAAGATTATTTTTCATGATTATACGCAAATAGAACCACCACTGTAAAGCCTCCCTTGTACACGTACAAAATTTGTACAGCTGTGCTGGGGGCTCTCTAGCCACTCCCACACCCTGCATCACACCCATGTGTTACCTTGTGCTCCTGCTTGGCTGCTAGTCTCCCCACATGCCTGGCCAGCCCCTATGGAAGGAGAGAGGGGTCGTCGCACTGTCCACACACACAGACACACACACCACATACACATACTCAAGCAGCAAGACACCAACAAGCCCAACAAACCTTCTGGCGACAGAGCACGCAACATCGTCTTCCCGAGAGCCTGCATCTTCGGAAACGCGTCTGCCGATATGATAATTTTGCAGTACTTGCTCAGTGTGGCCACATCGGCATGACAGTGCAAATGCTCAAACAGCATCTCACGTGCCGATTTTTTATCACCAGCACTATCAATCTTTGTGAAGAGATCCTCATCAATCACTTTTTCGCGCTTCAGCTCACGCAGGTTAAACTTGGCGTTCACTACCTCGACAAACGTATCCTGATGTTTCTCGAGGACGTCAGACGCTGCATCAGAGAGATACAGAGCTCAAACAATACTCAGCATACATCAGCAGAAACAGTAGTCTGGCGTAGCCGACCCAAGATGGAATCGTGTAGGCATCGAAGTGCTGGCATTAGCTACCTTTGATGGTAACGCCCTCCGCATCCATGTCGAGGCTCGGAATAAGAGAATGGCTCCCGATTATTTCTTTCCTGAGGCCAGGTTACACTACGGTATGGCACACGAGTGTTCCCGTTATTGTAGGGGGAGGGCCGCAAAGGTCACTTCCTTCAGCCTTCTTCCCGCGTGGGTGTGGCTTTGCGCAAGACGAGATCACATGTTGATCATGTGACAGGAAGCGCCTACTCGTCCCTATGGCTACGTGAGTATACGTATGTGCTCTTGCTACACCAATGTAGAGGTCCATTTGTGCCAGAGGGTGAGCAAGGCACACCTGACTACCCCTGCTAGTCTCTTACAGTGACTGTATAGTTGACGGAACATGAAATTGTGAAAATCCTTGAGTTAGTTAGCTAGCTAGCTACCAAATGATCATAGTCTCATACAGACCTTCTTCCCCAAAGGTGTTCTGTAGATCCTTGTGGGAATGAGAGTAAAGAAGCAGAGGTAGCTACGTACTGCAAAGTCACTATAAAGAACAGATGCATGCACATGTGAGGCCACATGTGAGGCTTTGTCTCCACCATCACTGACTTGGCACTCATGAATGCACTTATGCCAAGTCATTGTGGGACTGAGACACACTACTTGACTGGCGTCAATGAACAGCTGACTTGGCAATCCTTTCAGCTTCAAAATTTGAACAAGACAATCACACATCCAATGGAATCACTGAATGTTGGCAGTGTGAGTCTCGCTCTCTCCAATTCCAACAAAATACACGTTTGATAATCACTAAAACCTCATCAACTACAACTCTGTGTGCACACAAACTAGCAGTTCTGGAGTACACGCCTGTGTCCTGTGGTGGGCGTGGCTCAGGGACCCGGCTCCACGTAGTTTGACGACAGCATCCCTGAATGTCCTGTCCTCTCCACCGTCCCAGTCATCCACCCCTTGTCCACCAGCTCGGCATTGATGATGATGTCCCCCTCTTGGAAGGAGACCTCGTCACTGTCTGCAGCAGTGTAGTCAAACTGGGCTACGTAGTAGGGGCCACGCTAAATGGGAGGGGGAGGGGAGGGGGGAGGAGGGGGAGGGTGGGGAGAGTGAAAGAGAGGAGGGTGGGGAGGGGGTTGGAGGGGGGAGGGAAGGAGAGGGGAGGGTAGAGTAGGATGGAGATGGAGATGATGTCCCCCTCTTGCTAAAGTGAAGTGTTGCTATGACATATGTCACTCACTGCTGGACCAACTCAGCAACACTGCAATGTGCCAGTGAGACACGGTGTGTCTCCCTCCCTCCCACTCCAGACATCCTCCAGCACGCTGTGTATGCAAATGAGTTGGATGTGGAGGAGTGCGGAGACGTCTACACTGCACTGGCTGAGCTGAAGCAGGTGCAGTGTGTGTGTGAACAATGAACGTATATATTTATCCATGGAAGACATGAACATATTCATAACTGCACAGAATCATAGCAAAAACAATGTCACAATAGTTGACCAGTTTGGTGTCTAGTCAGTCAGAGGCACTTGCCTCTCTTGGACTGCAAGGTCAAGTGCTGCGGATCCAGTGCGGATTGGATGTCCTTGGGCAGTGTGTGTGTGCATGTATGCTATGTTGTGTGTGTGTGTGTGTTTGATGGATTCATGAAATCTAATGAAAATGACCTTTTTGCAGTGTGGTATCTTCCATGTGCATTTGACCATAACAAGTGGTGATGCCATGTAGTGCACCAGATGCCCACCTTGTGATGTACGAGTGTCTCCTGCTCCTCTGCTGTACGTATGCATGCATGTAGGTTCGTGACCTCTTACTGGGCCAGCTGACCTTCTCTGGTGCTGTCATGGACCTCTCAGCCCCTCCCACTTCTCATGGACCTGCCCACACTGTGACACACAGTAGAGTAGGGGACACACCAGAGGTGGGTCATGTGACAGGAAGACATCAAGTGGACCACACAGGAAGAACCAACCCTGGCACTGCATCAGGTAGGCCAGGCCAGTGATGCAGTGCAGGACTTGCGCAATTGTAGTCACTGTGAGCTGAGAGAAGCCTGTGGTACCTTGATCGTAACAACCTTAATGTAAAGTGAGGTGGATGTGTCCTTTTTGTTCACCCTTGGGCTACGAGAGAGATGTCTGTGCTAACGGTATTCTCTGTTCACATTGAGATTGCCTTTATCCAGGTGACATCAACGGACCCACCCACCCTCATCCAACACACCCACACCAGTGTGAAGCCCTTCCCACAGATGACAGAGCCCCGCCGACCCTGTCTCCCGAGGCCCACCCCTTCCCACTGCCCCCTCCCCCTGGGGCCACCGAGGAGGACCACTCCTCTGCCTCGTGTCAGCAGCTGGAGGAGGTGGAGGGTGAGCAGCAGGATGCTGACCTGCTGAGCGACTACACCGTGCTCAGCATCACCCCCAGTGTAGTGGGCTCAGAGGATGGGAGGTCACATGACAGTCATGTGACAGGAGGGGAAGCAGCTCAGTAGCTGGTTTTGAATGATGAACTGTCAGTTAATATGTGACACTATCTGCAACTAACGGCACAACACATCCAGAATATTGCATTGTGCCTCAGCATGTGTGTATTAATTATATAACTGGACCAGTCAGTACTGAGCATGTTGTGCTGATTAATGATGTCATATGAAGTGTATGAAAGTGAACTATGAACTTCCAATAAAGCTGTAAAAATTGTTGGATGTTGGTTTAATACAGTATATTAACTCTTCATCTCATGTCCCACATGGTTTGCTATTATGTATGTCAAACATCTATGTCAAATGTAGCAATGCATGAGTTCCCACTCCTCAATCTACTGCACAATAACGTATATTGTATAAAGAAGTGTGTACATCTGATACAGTGCATGTGTGTGGAGTAAACTGCATTTCTCTGCCACTGTACGTACGTAAATAACTGACAAACTCCTTGTTAAGTGTGTACCTCGTTTCTCTAGCATGTACTGACATGGGTAGCAAACTGTTGTGGTTTGAGTTGGAATACTTTTCATCGTTCCAGAGCTTGACTGGGATCAGTCCTCTGTGACCTCTGGCTCCTCTGGGGACCCTATACATGACAGTAAACAATCATAAAACACACAAAAGTTCCAGCAAGCCATGCTAACCCTAGTTTAAGATGGCGGGATCACCTAATTTGCATAAATGATACTGACACTTTTACAGCCCCTGAACAGAAGAGAAGAGTATACCTTAACGTATTGGGTTATTCCTTTAGAGGTTCTTAGTTCTTAGAGTTACACTTAATTCTCAAATCAAAACGACACAGTAGAGCGCGCTACCATTTGTGCAAATACGAAATGTATTTTTCAGTTTCAGGGATGAATATGCGTACTTTGCTTCTTCTCACACTCAATCCTTAGTCTGTATGCTCTGCATCGTTCTGCGCATGCTTTAGTCCTCAGCTCGCTAAATAGCCAAGAAGGAATGAAGAAAAGGCCCAGCGAAGGAACTACAGCCGACGGACGGACCGGATCGTGGTTGAAGCAAAAGGTAAGATCATGTGTAGAATGATGCAAAATTTGGAGTGAGTGCAACCAAAATCGAGAGAGGCAAACATCCAAAATATGAAGTACCGAACAAAGGCAATCAATTGTATTACATACGCAGTTGCATATCATTAACGGAAGGTAAAATGGAAGGTAACCACGCAACCTTAACATGCATGAATGAGTCCTGCAATGCAGCAACCAGAACTAAAGATGTTAGGATACAATACTCACTTCCTGTTGTGTTCCATACATTCCCAATAGTGTGAAGAAAACACGGCAGTCAATACCAAGAATCACTGACACTGCACACACCATTGAGGCATGAGGTAGAGTGGGACTCACCGGCTGAGGTGAGAAAAAAAGAGAAAACAGCAACACATAACAATCACAATTACATCACAATGCCATTAGAAGATGTGGGAATGCAATACTCACTGGCTGTTATGTTCCATTCATTCCCAGTAGTGTGGAGAGAAAACACGGCAGTCAATACCAAGGATCACTGACACTGCACACACCATTGGGGCATGAGGTAGAGTGGGACTCACCAACTGAGGTGACAGGAAGGAGAAAACAGCAACACATAACAATCACAACTACATCACAATGTCGTTAGAATATGTGAGAATACAATACTCACTAGCTGTTATGTTCCATTCATTCCCAGTAGTGTGGAGAGAAAACACGGCAGTCAATACCAAGGATCACTGACATTGCACACACCATTGGGGCATGAGGTAGAGTGGGACTCACCCACTGAGGTGAGAGGAAGGAGAAAACAGTAACACATAACAATCACAACTACATCACAATGCCGTTAGAAGATGTGGAGATGCAATACTCACTGTCTATTATGTTCCATTCATTCCCAGTAGTATGGAGAGAAAACACGGCAGTCAATACCAAGGATCACTGACACTGCACACACCATTGGGGCATGAGGTAAAGTGGGACTCACCGGCTGAGGTGAGAGGAAGGAGAAAACAGCAACACATAATAATCACAACTACATCACAATGCCGTTAGAAGATGTGGAGATGCAATACTCACTGTCTATTATGTTCCATTCATTCCCAGTAGTGTGGAGAGAAAACACGGCAGTCAATACCAAGGATCACTGACACTGCACACACCATTGGGGTATGAGGTAGAGTGGGACTCACCGACTGAGGTGAGAGGAAGGAGAAAACAGCAACACATAATAACTTTGTCACAATGTCGTTAGAAGATGTGAGAATGCAATACTTACTTCCTATTATGTTCCATTCATTCCAGTAGTGTGGAGAGAAAACACGGCAGTCAATACCAAGGATCACTGACACTGCACACTCCATTGGGGCATGAGGTAGAGTGGGACTCACCGGCTGAGGTGAGAGGAAGGAGAAAACAGCAACACATAACAATCACAACTACATCACAATGTCATTAGAAGATGTGGGAATGCAATACTCACTCGCTGTTATGCTCTATTCATGCCCAGTAGTGTAGAGAGAAAACATGGCAGTCAATACCAAGGATCACTGACACTGCACACACCATCGGGGCATGAGGTAGAGTGGGACTCACCGGCTGAGGTGGGAGGAAGGAGAAAACAGCAACACATAACAACTTTGTCACAATGTCGTTAGAAGATGTGGGAATGCAATACTCACGATCTGTTATGTTCCATTCATTCCCAGTAGTGTGGAGAGAAAACACGGTAGTAATTACCAAGGATCACTGACACTGCACACACCATTGGGGCATGAGGTAGAGTGGGACTCACCGGCTGAAGTGAGAGGAAGGAGAAAACAGCAACACATAACAATCACAACGACATCATAATGTTATTAGAAGATGTGGGAATGCAATACTCACCATCTGTTATGTTCCATGCATTACCAGTAATGTGGAGAGAAAACACGGCAGTCAATTCCAAGGATCACTGACACTGCACACACCATTGGGGCATGAGGTAGAGTGGGACTCACCGACTGAGGTGAGAGGAAGGAGAAAACAGCAACACATAACAATCAAAACTACATCACAATGCCATTAGAAGATGTGGGAATGCAATACTCACTGGCTGTTATGTTCCATTCATTCCCAGTAGTGTGGAGAGAAAACACGGCAGTCAATACCAAGGATCACTGACACTGCAAACACCATTGGGGCATGAGGTAGAGTGGGACTCACCGACTGAGGTGAGAGGAAGGAGAAAACAGCAACACATAACAATCACAACTACATCACAATGTCGTTAGAAGATGTGGGAATGCAATTCTCACTATCTGTTATGTTCCATTCATTCCCAGTAGTATGGAGAGAAAACACGGAAGTCAATACCAAGGATCACTGACACTGCACACACCATTGGGGCATGAGGTAGAGTGGGACTCACCCACTGAGGTGAGAGGAAGGAGAAAACAGCAACACATAACAATCACAACTACATCACAATGTCGTTAGAAGATGTGGAGATGCAATACTCACAAACTGATATGTTCCATTTATTCCCAGTAGCGTGGAGAGAAAACACGGCAGTCAATACCAAGGATCACTGACACTGCACACACCATTGGGGCATGAGGTAGAGTGGGACTCACCACCTGAGGTGAGAGGAAGGAGAAAACAGCGACACATAACAATCACAACTACATCACAATGTCGTTAGAAGATGTGGGAATGCAATACTCACTGGCTGTTATGTTCCATTCATTCCCAGTAGTGTGGAGAGAAAACACGGCAGTCAATATCAAGGATCACTGACACTGCACACACCAATGGGGCATGAGGTGTAGAGGGACCCACCAACTGAGGTGAGAGTAAGGAGAAAACAGAAACACATAACAATCACAACTACATCACAATGTCATTAGAAGATGTGGGAATGCAAAACACACTTCCTGTTATGTTCCATTCATTCCCAGTAGTGTGGAGAGAAAACACGGAGTCAATACCAAGGATCACTGACACTGCACACACCATTGGGGCATGAGGTGTAGTGGGACTCACTTCCTGAGGTGAGAGTAAGGAGAAAACAGCAACACATAACAATCACAACTACATCACAATGTCATTAGAAGATGTGAGAAAGCAATACTCACATCCTGTTATGTTCCATTCATTTCCAGTAGTGTGGAGAGAAAACACGGCAGTCAATACCAAGGATCACTGACACTGCACACTCCATTGGGGTATGAGGTGTAGTGGGACTCACCACCTGAGGTGAGAGTAAGGAGAAAACAGCAACACATAACAATCATAACTACATCACAATGTCGTTAGAAGATGTGGGAATGCAATACTCACTGGCTGTTATGTTCCATTCATTCCCAGTAGTGTGGAGAGAAAACACTGCAGTCAATACCAAGGATCACTGACACTGCACACACCATTGGGACATGAGGTAGAGTGGGACTCACCGACTGAGGTGAGAGGAAGGAGAAAACAGCAACACATAACAATCACAACTACATCACAATGCCATTAGAAGATGTGGGAATGCAATACTCACTGGCTGTTATGTTCCATTCATTCCAGGTAGTGTGGAGAGAAAACACGGCAGTCAATACCAAGGATCACTGACACTGCACACACCATTGGGGCATGAGGTAGAGTTGGACTCACCGACTGAGGTGAGAGTAAGTAGAAAACAGCAACACATAACAATCACAACTACATCACAATGTCGTTAGAAGATGTGGGAATGCAAAACTCACTTCCTGTTATGTTCCATTCATTCAAAGTAGTGTGGAGAGAAAACACGGAAGTCAATTCCAAGGATCACTGACACTGCACACACCATTGGGGCATGAGGTGTAGTGGGACTCACTTCCTGAGGTGAGAGTAAGGAGACAACAACAACACATAAAATCATAACTACATCACAATGTCATTAGAAAATGTGGGAATGCAATACTCACTTTCTATTATGTTCCATGCATTACCAGTAGTGTGGAGAGAAAACACGGCAGTCAATACCAAGGATCACTGACACTGCACACACCATTGGGGCATGAGGTAGAGTGGGACTCACCACCTGAGGTGAGAGGAAGGAGAAAACAGCAACACATAACAATCACAACTACATCACAATGTCGTTAGAAGATGTAGGAATGCAATACTCACTCCCTGTTATGTTCCATTCATTTCCAGTAGTGTGGAGAGAAAACACGGCAGTTAATACCAAGGATCACTGACACTGCATACACCATTGGGGCATGAGGTAGAGTGGGACTCACTACCTGAGGTGAGAGGAAGGAGAAAACAGCAACACATAACAATCACAACTACATCACAATTTTGTTAAGATGTGGGAATCCAATATTCACATTCTGTTAAGTTCCATTCATTCCCAGTAGTGTGGAGAGAAAACACGGCAGTCAATACCAAGGATCACTGACACTGCACACACCATTGGGGCATGAGGTAGAGTGGGACTCACCGACTGAGGTGAGAGGAAGGAGAAAACAGCAACACATAACAATCACAACTACATCACAATGTCGTTAGAAGATGTGGGAATGCAATACTCACTGACTGTTACGTTCCAATCATTCCCAGTAGTGTGGAGAGAAAACACGGCAGTCAATACCAAGGATCACTGACATTGCACACAACATTAGGCATGAGGTAGAGTGAGACTCACCGCCTGAGGTGAGAGGAAGCAGAAAACAGCAACACATAACAATCACAACTACTTCACAATGTCGTTAGAAGATGTGGGAATGCAATACTCACTTTCTATTATGTTCCATGCATTCCCAGTAGTGTGGAGAGAAAACACGGTAGTCAATATCAAGGATCACTGACACTGCACACACCATTGGGGCAAGAGGCAGAGTGGGACTCACCGCCTGAGGTGAGAGGAAGGAGAAAACAGCAACACCAAACAATCACAACTACATCACAAGTTTGTTAAGATGTGGGAATCCAATACTCACTGGCTGTTACGTTCCATTCATTCCCAGTAGTGTGGAGAGAAAACACGGCAGTCAATACAAAGGATCACTGACACTGCATGCACATTTGGGGCATGAGGTAGAGTGGGACTCACCGGCTGAGGTGAGAGGAAGGAGAAAACAGCAACACATAACAATCACAACTACTTCAAAATGTCGTTAGAAGATGTGGGAATGCAATACTCACTCCCTGTTAAGTTCCATTCATTCCCAGTAGTGTGGAGAGAAAACACGGCAGTCAATACCAAGGATCACTGACACAGCACACACCATTGGGGCATGAGGTAGAGTGGGACTCACCACCTAAGGTGAGAGGAAGGAGAAAACAGCAACACATAATAATCACAACTACTTCACAATGTCATTATAGGATGTGGGGATGCAATACTCACATCCTGTTACGTTCCATTCATTCCCAGTAGTGTGGAGAGAAAACACGGCAGTCAATACCAAGGATCACTGACACTGCATGCACCATTGGGGCATGAGGTAGAGTGGGACTCACCGGCTGAGGTGATAGGAAGGAGAAAACAGCAACACATAACAATCACAACTACTTCAAAATGTCGTTACAAGATGTGGGAATGCAATACTCACTCCCTGTTAAGTTCCATTCATTCCCAGTAGTGTGGAGAGAAAACACGGCAGTCAATACGAAGGATCACTGACACTGCACACACCATTGGGGCATGAGGTAGAGTGGGACTCACCGACTGAGGTGAGAGGAAGGAGAAAACAGCAACACATAACAATCACAACTACATCACAATGTCGTTAGAAGATGTGGGAATGCAATACTCACTGACTGTTACGTTCCAATTATTCCCAGTAGTGTGGAGAGAAAACACGGCAGTCAATATCAAAGATGACTGACATTGCACACAACATTAGGCATGAGGTAGAGTGGGACTCACCGCCTGAGGTGAGAGGAAGGAGAAAACAGCAACACATAACAATCACAACTACATCACAATGGCGTTAGAAGATGTGGGGATGCAATACTCACATCCTGTTATGTTCCACGTATTTCCAGTAGTGTGGAGAGAAAACACGGCAGTCAATACCAAGGATCACTGACACAGCACACACCATTGGGGCATGAGGTAGAGTGGGACTCACCACCTGAGATGAGAGGAAGGAGAAAACAGCAACACATAACAATCACAACTACATCACAATGTTGTTAGAAGATGTGGGAATGCAATACTCACTCGCTGTTACATTCCATTCATTCCCAGTAGTGTGGAGAGAAAACACGGCAGTCAATACCAAGGATCACTGACATTGCACACACCATTGGGGCATGAGGTAGAGTGGGACTCACCGACTGAGGTGAGAGGAAGGAGAAAACAGCAACACATAACAATCACAACTACATCACAATGTCGTTAGAAGATGTGGGAATGCAATACTCACTATCTGTTATGTAGCATTCATTCCCAGTAGTGTGGAGAGAAAACAAGGCAGTCAATACCAAGGATCACTGACACTGCACACACCATTGGGGCATGAGGTAGAGTGGGACTCACCGACTGAGGTGAGAGGAAGGAGAAAACAGCAACACATAACAATCACAACTACATCACAATGTCGTTAGAAGATGTGGGAATGCAATACTCACTATCTGTTATGTAGCATTCATTCCCAGTAGTGTGGAGAGAAAACAAGGCAGTCAATACCAAGGATCACTGACACTGCACACACCATTGGGGCATGAGGTAGAGTGGGACTCACCCACTGAGGTGAGAGGAAGGAGAAAACAGCAACACAAAACAATCACAACTACATCAAAATGTCGTTAGAAGATGTGGGAATGCAATACTCACTTTCTGTTATGTTCCATTCATTCCCAGTAGTGTGGAGAGAAAACACGGCAGTCAATAGCAAGGATCATCGACATTGCACACACCATTGGGGTATGAGGTAGAGTGGGACTCACAACCTAAGGTGAGAGGAAGGAGAAAACAGCAACACATAATAATCACAACTACTTCACAATGTCGTTAGAAGATGTGGGAATGCAATACTCACTTGCTGTTATGTTCCATTCATTCCCAGTAGTGTGGAGAGAAAACACGGCAGTCAATACCAAGGATCACTGACACTGCACACACACACACACATTGGGGCATGAGGTAGAGTGGGACTCACCTCCTGAGGTGAGAGGAAGGAGAAAACAGTAACACATAACAATCACAACTACATCACAATGTCGTTAGAAGATGTGGGAATGCAATACTCACTTCCTGTTATGTTCCATTCATTCCCAGTAGTGTGGAGAGAAAACATGGCAGTCAATAGTAGGATCACTGACATTGCACACACCATTGGGGTATGAGGTAGAGTGGGACTCACCACCTAAGGTGAGAGGAAGGAGAAAACAGCAACACATAACAATCACAACAACTACACAATGTCGTTAGAAGATGTGGGAATGCAATACTCACTTCCTGTTATGTTCCATTCATTCCCAGTAGTGTGGAGAGAAAACACGGCAGTCAATACAAAGGATCACTGACACTGCACACACAAACACACAGTGGGGCATGAGGTAGAGTGGGACTCACCGGCTGAGGTGAGAGGAAGGAGAAAACAGCAACACATAACAATCACAACTACATCACAATGTCGTTAGAAGATGTGGGAATGCAATACTCACTTCCTATTATGTTCCATTCATTCCCAGTAGTGTGGAGAGTAAACACGGTAGTCAATACCAAGGATCACTGACACTACACACACCATCGGGGCATGAGGTAGAGTGGGACTCACCACCTGAGGTGAGAGGAAGGAGAAAACAGCAACACATAACAATCACAACTACATCACAATGGCGTTAGAAGATGTGGGGATGCAATACTCACATCCTGTTATGTTCCACGTATTTCCAGTAGTGTGGAGAGAAAACACGGCAGTCAATACCAAGGATCACTGACACAGCACACACCATTGGGGCATGAGGTAGAGTGGGACTCACCACCTGAGGTGAGAGGAAGGAGAAAACAGCAACACAGAACAATCACAACTACATCACAATGTTGTTAGAAGATGTGGGAATGCAATACTCACTGGCTGTTACGTTCCATTCATTCCCAGTAGTGTGGAGAGAAAACAAGGCAGTCATTACCAAGGATCACTGACACTGCACACACCATTGGGGCATGAGGTAGAGTGGGACTCACCACCTGACGTGAGAGGAAGGAGAAAACAGCAACACATAACAATCACAACTACATCACAATGCCGTTAGAAGATGTGGGAATGCAATACTCACTATCTGTTATGTTCCATTCATTCGCAGTAGTGTGGAGAGAAAACACGGCAGTCAATAGCAAGGATCACTGACATTGCACACACCATTGGGGCATGAGGTAGAGTGGGACTCACTTCCTGAGGTGAGAGGAAGGAGAAAACAGCAACACATAACAATCACAACTACATCACAATGTTGTTAGAAGATGTGGGAATGCAATACTCACTCGCTGTTACGTTCCATTCATTCCCAGTAGTGTGGAGAGAAAACACGGCAGTCAATACCAAGGATCACTGACATTGCACACACCATTGGGGCATGAGGTAGAGTGGGACTCACCGACTGAGGTGAGAGGAAGGAGAAAACAGCAACACATAACAATCACAACTACATCACAATGTCGTTAGAAGATGTGGGAATGCAATACTCACTATCTGTTATGTAGCATTCATTCCCAGTAGTGTGGAGAGAAAACAAGGCAGTCAATACCAAGGATCACTGACACTGCACACACCATTGGGTCATGAGGTAGAGTGGGACTCACCCACTGAGGTGAGAGGAAGGAGAAAACAGCAACACAAAACAATCACAACTACATCACAATGTCGTTAGAAGATGTGGGAATGCAATACTCACTTCCTGTTATGTTCCATTCATTCCCAGTAGTGTGGAGAGAAAACACGGCAGTCAATAGCAAGGATCATCGACATTGCACACACCATTGGGGTATGAGGTAGAGTGGGACTCACCACCTAAGGTGAGAGGAAGGAGAAAACAGCAACACATAACAATCACAACTACTTCACAATGTCGTTAGAAGATGTGGGAATGCAATACTCACTGGCTGTTATGTTCCATTCATTCCCAGTAGTGTGGAGAGAAAACACGGCAGTCAATACCAAGGATCACTGACACTGCACACACACACACACATTGGGGCATGAGGTAGAGTGGGACTCACCTCCTGAGGTGAGAGGAAGGAGAAAACAGCAACACATAACAATCACAACTACATCACAATGTCGTTAGAAGATGTGGGAATGCAATACTCACTTCCTGTTATGTTCCATTCATTCCCAGTAGTGTGGAGAGAAAACATGGCAGTCAATAGTAGGATCACTGACATTGCACACACCAATGGGGTATGAGGTAGAGTGGGACTCACCACCTAAGGTGAGAGGAAGGAGAAAACAGCAACACATAACAATCACAACTACTACACAATGTCGTTAGAAGATGTGGGAATGCAATACTCACTTCCTGTTATGTTCCAGTCATTCCCAGTAGTGTGGAGAGAAAACACGGCAGTCAATACCAAGGATCACTGACACTGCACACACACACACAAATTGGGGCATGAGGTAGAGTGGGACTCACCGACTGAGGTGAGAGGAAGGAGAAAACAGCAACACATAACAATCACAACTACATCACAATGTCGTTAGAAGATGTGGGAATGCAATACTCACTTCCTATTATGTTCCATTCATTCCCAGTAGTGTGGAGAGAAAACACGGCAGTCAATAGCAAGGATCACTGACATTGCACACACCATTGGGGCATGAGGTAGAGTGGGACTCACTTCCTGAGGTGAGAGGAAGGAGAAAACAGCAACACATAACAATCACAACTACATCACAATGTCATTAGAAGATGTGGGAATGCAATACTCACTCCCTATTATGTTCCATTCATTCCCAGTAGTGTGGAGAGAAAACACGGCAGTCAATATCAAGGATCACTGACACTGCACACACCATTGGGGCATGAAGTAAAGTGGGACTCACCGGCTGAGGTGAGAGGAAGGAGAAACCAGCAACACAAAACAATCACAACTACATCACAATGTCGTTAGAAGATGTGGGAATGCAATACTCACTATCTGTTATGTAGCATTCATTCCCAGTAGTGTGGAGAGAAAACACGGCAGTCAATACCAAGGATCACTGACATTGCACACACCATTGGGGTATGAGGTAGAGTGGGACTTACTGACTGAGGTGAGAGGAAGGAGAAAACAGCAACACATAACAATCACAACTACATCACAATGTCATTAGAAGATGTGGGAATGCAATACTCACTATCTGTTATGTAGCATTCATTCCCAGTAGTGTGGAGAGAAAACAAGGCAGTCAATACCAAGGATCACTGACACTGCACACACCATTGGGGCATGAGGTAGAGTGGGACTCACCCACTGAGGTGAGAGGAAGGAGAAAACAGCAACACAAAACAATCACAACTACATCAAAATGTCGTTAGAAGATGTGGGAATGCAATACTCACTTCCTGTTATGTTCCATTCATTCCCAGTAGTGTGGAGAGAAAACACGGCAGTCAATAGCAAGGATCATTGACATTGGACACACCATTGGGGCATGAGATAGAGTGGGACTCACCACCTGAGGTGAGAGGAAGGAGAAAACAGCAACACATAACAATCACAACTACTTCACAATGTCGTTAGAAGATGTGGGAATGCAATACTCACTGGCTGTTATGTTCCATTCATTCCCAGTAGTGTGGAGAGAAAACACGGCAGTCAATAGCAAGGATCACTGACATTGCACACACCATTGGGGTATGAGGTAGAGTGGGACTCACTGACTGAGGTGAGAGGAAGGAGAAAACAGCAACACATAACAATCACAACTACATCACAATGTCATTAGAATATGTGGGAATGCAACACTCAATTCCTGTTATGTTCCATTCATTCCCAGTAGTGTGGAGAGAAAACACGGCAGTCAATATCAAGGATCACTGACACTGCACACACCATTGGGGCATGAGGTAAAGTGGGACTCACCGGCTGAGGTGAGAGGAAGGAGAAAACAGCAACACAAAACAATCACAACTACATCACAATGTCGTTAGAAGATGTGGGAATGCAATACTCACTATCTGTTATGTAGGATTCATTCCCAGTAGTGTGGAGAGAAAACAAGGCAGTCAATACCAAGGATCACTGACACTGCACACACCATTGGGGCATGAGGTAGAGTGGGACTCACACACTGAGGTGAGAGGAAGGAGAAAACAGCAACACATAACAATCACAACTACATCAAAATGTCGTTAGAAGATGTGGGAATGCAATACTCACTGGCTGTTATGTTCCATTCATTCCCAGTAGTGTGGAGAGAAAACACGGCAGTCAATACCAAGGATCACTGACACTGCACACACACACACACATTGGGGCATGAGGTAGAGTGGGACTCACCTCCTGAGGTGAGAGGAAGGAGAAAACAGCAACACATAACAATCACAACTACATCACAATGTCGTTAGAAGATGTGGGAATGCAATACTCACTTCCTATTATGTTCCATTCATTCCCAGTAGTGTGGAGAGAAAACAAGGCAGTCATTACCAAGGATCACTGACACTGCACACACCATTGGGGCATGAGGTAGAGTGGGACTCACCACCTGACGTGAGAGGAAGGAGAAAACAGCAACACATAACAATCACAACTACATCACAATGCCATTAGAAGATGTGGGAATGCAATACTCACTATCTGTTATGTTCCATTCATTCGCAGTTGTGTGGAGAGAAAACACGGCAGTCAATAGCAAGGATCACTGACATTGCACACACCATTGGGGTATGAGGTAGAGTGGGACTCACTTCCTGAGGTGAGAGGAAGGAGAAAACAGCAACACATAACAATCACAACTACATCACAATGTCATTACAAGATGTGGGAATGCAATACTCACTCCCTATTATGTTCCATTCATTCCCAGTAGTGTGGAGAGAAAACACGGCAGTCAATATCAAGGATCACTGACACTGCACACACCATTGGGGCATGAGGTAAAGTGGGACTCACCGGCTGAGGTGAGAGGAAGGAGAAAACAGCAACACAAAACAATCACAACTACATCACAATGTCGTTAGAAGATGTGGGAATGCAATACTCACTATCTGTTATGTAGCATTCATTCCCAGTAGTGTGGAGAGAAAACAAGGCAGTCAATACCAAGGATCACTGACACTGCACACACCATTGGGGCATGAGGTAGAGTGGGACTCACCGACTGAGGTGAGAGGAAGGAGAAAACAGCAACACATAACAATCACAACTACATCACAATGTCATTAGAAGATGTGGGAATGCAATACTCACTTCCTGTTATGTTCCATTCATTCCCAGTAGTGTGGAGAGAAAACACGGCAGTCAATACCAAGGATCACTGACACTGCACACACCATTGGGGCATGAGGTAGAGTGGGACTCACCGACTGAGGTGAGAGGAAGGAGAAAACAGCAACACATAACAATCACAACTACATCACAATGGCATTAGAAGATGTGGGAATGCAATACTCACTATCTGTTATGTTCCATTCATTCCCAGTAGTGTGGAGAGAAAACACGGCAGTCAATACCAAGGATCATTGACATTGCACACACCATTGGGGTATGAGGTAGAGTGGGACTCACCACCTGAGGTGAGAGGAAGGAGAAAACAGCAACACATAACAATCACAACTACTTCACAATGTCGTTAGAAAATGTGGGAATGCAATACTCACTGGCTGTTATGTTCCATTCATTCCCAGTAGTGTGGAGAGAAAACACGGCAGTCAATACCAAGGATCACTGACACTGCACACACCATTGGGGCATGAGGTAGAGTGGGACTCACCGGCTGAGGTGAGAGGAAGGAGAAAACAGCAACACATAACAATCACAACTACATCACAATGTCGTTAGAAGATGTGGGAATGCAATACTCACTGGCTGTTATGTTCCATTCATTCCCAGTAGTGTGGAGAGAAAACACGACAGTAAATACCAGGGATCACTGACACTGCACACACCATTGGGGCATGAGGTGTAGTGGGACTCACCCACTGAGGTGAGAGGAAGGAGAAAACAGCAACACATAACAATCACAACTACATCACAATGTCATTAGAATATGTGGAAATGCAATACTCACTTCCTATCATATTCCATTCATTCCAAGTAGTGTGGAGAGAAAACACGGCAGTCAATACCAAGGATCACTGACACTGCACACACCATTGGGGCATGAGGTGTAGTGGGACTCACCGACTGAGGTGAGAGGAAGGAGAAAACAGCAACACATAACAATCACAACTACATCACAATGTCGTTAGAAGATGTGGAGATGCAATACTCACTAGCTGTTATGTTCCATTCATTCGCAGTAGTGTGGAGAGAAAACACGGCAGTCAATACCAAGGATCACTGACACTGCACACACAGTTGGGGCATGGGGTAGAGTGGGACTCACCGACTGAGGTGAGAGGAAGGAGAAAACAGCAACACATAACAATCACAACTACATCACAATGTCGTTAGAAGATGTGGGAATGCAATACTCACTGGCTGTTATGTTCCATTCATTCCCAGTAGTGTGGAGAGAAAACACGACAGTGAATACCAAGGATCACTGACACTGCACACACCATTGGGGCATGAGGTGTAGTGGGACTCACCAACTGAGGTGAGAGAAAGGAGAAAACAGCAACACATAACAATCACAACTACATCACAATGTTGTTAAGATGTGGGAATGCAATACTCACTCGCTGTTATGTTCCATTCATTCCCAGTAGTGTGGAGAGAAAACACGGCAGTCAATACCAAGGATCACTGACACTGCACACACAGTTGGGGCATGAGGTAGAGTGGGACTCACCGACTGAGGTGAGAGGAAGGAGAAAACAGCAACACATAAAAATCACAACTACGTCACAATGTCGTTAAAAGATGTGGGAATTCAATACTCACTTCCTGTTATGTTCCATTCATTCCCAGTAGTGTGAAGAGAAAACACGGCAGTCAATACCAAGGATCACTGACACTGCACACACCATTGGGGCATGAGGTAGAGTGGGACTCACCGGCTGAGGTGAGAGGAAGGAGAAAACAGAAACACATAACAATCACAACTACATCACAATGTCGTTCGAAGATGTGGGAATGCAATACTCACTTCCTGTTATGTTCCATATGTAGAGAAAGAGAGAGAAATACAATGGTCAATACATTTAATTACTACTAAGACCATAAAATAGAGTCGCTTGTCAGGCATTTTTTATGCAATAGTGCAAACTGTCTGGTGACTATAGACAAGAACGTACAGGTATGCATGGCACTTGTGAAACTGGAATACAATTATATGCAACATCATACAACAGAAGGGCACTCGCTCATTACACATACCATGCTGGTATGTAGGTAGTCACATACTGCTGTAGTGCAAACACAATAATACTATCTCTGCACTAGTGTGATTGCTCTGCATGTGAAAACGCTGTAATGCAGTGAAGAGGAGTCTCTGTATGCTGTTAAGACACTCACTCACTCACCTGTATATTTGCGTGCATGTTGGGTTACATTAAAATATCCCAGCAGCGAGGAGGGCAAGACAGGGCAGCCGTTTTAGCACAGACAAGGGACACTAAACACACCACTGGACCATGTGCAGGGGACTCACCAACTGAGGGGAAGGGAAACACATGCACGCACATGACATGTGCACTCCACAGGGTGTGAAGAGTTGTGAGGAATGTAAACTCACTGGCTGTTAGGGATGGATTTGCAGTTTGAGTTGGAGAGATGGTACAGGGCAGTCATTTGTACTGAACAGTGACATCAAGCACTTGTGCATGTGGAATGTGTTGGTGGGACTCACCCTCTCAGTCCGCGTCACCCTCTCAGTCTGCGTCTGAGCCTGAGCCTGAGCAGTAGTGACATGTGAACAGTAGTTAAAGCAAAGCTACCAATTACTGCACTGTCCTGCTCACCTTACAATGAGCCACGCAATGTTCATGCAGTCAGCAGATTGGGCGTGGGCAGAAGAGAAGAGTTAGCAAAGGTACACCCGATGACCACCAATGCTAGTTCCACAAATACGAACCCACCATTTGCTTCTGCACGGGACAGAATGCAATGTGTATCGCTGAACATACGTACGTGAGGTTGCTGCCACAACGACACATGCACTCCCACACTCACTGCACGAGCAGATGTGCCCGCTGCACTCGCCTTGGAGACATCACAGTCAGCATGTTCTGCTTTGAAGCGCGCAAACTGCTCCAAAGGGGAATGCGTTAGTACCACCACATGCTGACCAGAAATACGCACACACCACATCTGGGACACCACATACAGCTCACCTCGTCCTCTGTATGTCTGTACCTCCTCTCTGACTCACCTAGCTGTGCTACCCTATAGATATATGTGCGTACATCCACACATGAAAGAGGCATGCACAGGCAGAATTGAATATGTGAAGCAGTCAATCTTCAACATGATAAGTACATGAGTTCCATTATCACTGATGTTCCATACCTTCCACAGACCAAAGCCACTCTACTCATACCTCTGTAGTGCTTGGACTGACTGGCTGGCTGAAATGAGCAGCTGCACTTCATGCATGCAAGCGTAACTCACTGCTTCTATGAGACATCGTTCTTCACACACACACACACACATACACACACACACACACACACACACACACACACACACACACACACACACACACACACATGAACGCACACACGCACGCACGCACGCACGCACGCACGCACGCACGCACGCACGCACGCACGCACGCACGCACGCACACACACACACACACACACACACACACACACACACACACACACACACACACACACACACTCATTGCTATTGTCCGACAACTCACTTCCTTGCCAGCTCTGCCAGCAGCTGCCTCACGTCTTCCTCTAGTCTGTCTTTTGCTACAGCCAGCTCTGTCACACTAAATTCAGTCAGCAAAAGAGAGGACTTGACTGGCACTCACTACATACGTACATACGTACAGTGGTCGAAACATTTGGTTATATCGACACATTCCAACGGTACATTCTATGTAGGCTAGTGTGGTACAAGAGCCTTCAACACATACGTACATGTATATGTATAGTACAGAGTGAGACATACATAACTCACTTCCTCTCCAGTTCTTCCTGCAGCCGCCTCACTTCCCCCTCCAGTCTCTCTTTTGCCTCCCTAGCCTCAACCAACATCAGTGCTTGCATCCTAGATGCACCTTCTTCTAGCTGGGGGTGACTCACACCATCCTCTTGTCTCGGCTCTCCAGCAAACCTTTCCAACCAAACATTAATGTGCAAAACAAGCATGAACCACACAACAGGACTCAGTAATATGGTCCCACTATACACTAAACATATAATTGTGTGTTACTGTATACTAAATAGGGTAGAAATGCACATGAGCTTTGCCCCATCCCACACACCTCTCCTCCTCCAGGTGGGACTGTACACCTTCTCTTGAGGGCTCAGCCTGCTCTGTTTGCTGTGGAGGCACCTCACCACCCATGGTCTCCACAGCCTGGCTGCCTGTCCTCTCCTCAGGGCTCTCTGGAGAACCTGCACACAAGACAGGGTCATGCACCACCCAACACACATGTAACATGTACACACTGTACATGCAGTGACAATCCAGACATGCAGTGGCAGAGATGGACAGCTCCCAACAACAATGCACACACACAGAATAGCCCTACCACAAACAGCAGACAGACACTATCTATCATGACCAAAGACCATGTTGCCAGACTGTGATTACCACCCTGGACTGTCGCCCTTACACTAGCCACTTCATACATCAGCTCATGAGCAGTAGTTAGCCAATGACATTTCAGTTAGGATCCATGTACATGGAACTGAACGTTAAAATGTCCACTTGTACCCTCCCAACTTGCCACAGATGACAACGTACATTGAGAGCTGCTGCTGATGACAGACAGTGCACCAGGGGATGCCACCAGACTCCTGAAGGTGGCTGCAGGGAACACAGGCAATATAAACATGGAATCTTTAAATTGCAATTACGGACATACAGATGCTACTAAACTTGATGACTGGATGGACCAACACACCTTGCAGTCCTGCTGCTGTGGATGCATCTCTCAATTCCATACACCCCACAAGCTTGTGGAAGGTGTCAGGTCTCTCACTGGCCAGCAAGGTGTACAGCAGTGCCTCATGTCTCCTCTCCTTGTCATCCAGAGATGCCAGCTTCTGACACTGCTCGGCAGTCAGTACGCCTGTGTCCTTGAGGTCAGAGGTCAGAGAGGTCACATCCAGGTCCTGACGGTGTGCATCAAGGACAGTCACAATGGCACGTCTCTGCACTGCATGTACAGGGATACACATGCACAATGGTACGTATAGGTACATTAACAGTGGCAGGTGTGCCTTACACTAGACAATGTGCAGGACACTACTGAAGACAAGCACAGACATCACTTAATTCCCTAAAGAGAAAACATTCTGTCCCTCTTACAATGTAGAGTCTGCAGAGATTGCTCCACCTGCAGTGAAAGGGGAAGGGTAGCCATGGAATGTACTGCACAAAACAAAGACCATACCCCTGGGGAGTTCACCGGGCCAGGGTGCTCTGAAGGGTGGCTGCCGAGGTAGACTTCCTCCACACCGTGTTGAATGAGCTCTGCTCGGACATCCTCCCGGCACAGTGCCAGCTCTGCAAGTGGCAGCAGGTCTCGCACCATCCAATATGTGACCACTACAGAACCTTCCTCCCAGGTCAGCACTTGCAGGAGGTGCTCAGGGATGCCCAGCCGTTGTGCCAGAAAGTCCCTCTCTGCGATCAGGTCCTTCACTGAAAGGCCATCTGCATCCAGCCTGTACTTGACAACAAACTTTGTCATGCTCCCTGGGGCATCCTCTCTACAGGTGTGAAGGTGACCCATGCAGCAGGTCAGTAATGGTAATGTGAACAATTTAGGAAAGTCATAATAACATGGGTAAACACAGTGATGTCAGCAAATACAAGTATGCATTACGTATACAACAATTATAAGATAATGATATGGTTACTGTGGTTTCCATTTCCTACCGTAATCGGAGCTCTGCAATGTGATTTAGCTTTTGCAGCAGAAGAGGCTTCAACTGGTCTTCATAGCACTTGAGCCGCTCTTTGACATTTTCCAGGGCTGGCTGGAAGTGGGTAATGACTTTCCGAAAGAAGTCGTAACTGACCCATTTGCTCAAGCTGAAACACACAACATGTGCCAATTCATCCATATTCCGAGCATTTTTAATCTGGCTGACAATTTGAGGCATGTCAATGCAAACGCCTGCTATCAGATCAATACAGTGGGCCTTCACTTCATCCAGAGTGGGAGTTCCCTTTGTTGTGCAGACGCCAACAAACGTCCCTTTGACTGAGATGTAATCGACAATTATATCATGTATGATGATAGGACGCCCAACAGGGGCAACAGAACCTAAGAAGAACAGAAGCAGACGTCATGACCATATAGGTAAGCTGGATAGCTGAGGGGTCCATGCCATGCACACATTACGTACAAAACACTATCATTCCACAGGACCACTGACACGGCAGTGCCACTATGGGTCCACTGATGTTACGCTGTCACAAACCTTCTGGCGGCAGATCATGCAAGATCTTCCGTCCGAGTTTCTGCATCTTTGGATAAGCGTCTGCTCCACTAAGCATGTTGCAGTACTCCCTCAGAGTCACCGCATTGGCATTGAGATGCAAATGCTCAAATAACAGCTCCTTTGCCTTCTCACCATGAGATGATTCAATGTCTGCGACGAGACTGTCAGGAACCACTTTCTTACGCCTCAGCCATCGAAGCTTGAGCTTGGCATCTACCACCTCAAAGAACTCGTCCTCATGTTTCTCAAGGACCTGCGACGCTGGATCAAGAGATACCCAGCTCAAACACTACACTACACTGGTTGAGGTAAGTAGATTGGAGCATCTAGCTATGATTTGAGTATTCACAAACACAGTTCGTCAGTGCTTCACATTACCTTCCATGGTGGCGCTCTCCGTGTTGGTGAGGAGCCTTTCTGCGTCAATTTCAAGGCTGAAGAGCGGCTGACGTTTAGAGGTTGAGGTTATTCCCCACTTGGGCGGCCTTTTTTGCGGCGAGTCACATGATGCTCATGTGACAGGCTGCAACACGCTAGGCCTGTAACCAGACATTATAGCGCGGACAATCTTATGTATGTATATATGGCATGTGCCCTAACTATCTAATGTGGGGACCATTTATGTAGGGGGTCATCAGTATGTGCATGTGTGTACATATCATTACTAATCCATCATTGCACACACCGTCTTGCTAGCATAATGTGTACAATGCGCTGGAGTTAGACATTGCCCAGCTGGTTTGCCTGCAGTTAATCCATGCAGTCAATCCTCCCCATGCACACACATGCTCATGGCTGGACTAGACAGCAGCTGACTTGGCAATCCTTGCAGCTTCAAAATTTGAACAAGACAATCACACATCCAATGGAATCACTGAATGTTGGCAGTGTGAGTCTCGCTCTCTCCAATTCCAACAAAATACACGTTTGATAATCACTAAAACCTCATCAACTACAACTCTGTGTGCACACAAACTAGCAGTTCTGGAGTACACGCTCGTGTCCTGTGGTGGGCGTGGCTCATGGACCCGGCTCCACGTAGTTTGAGGGCAGCATCCCTGAATGCCCTGTACTCTCCACCGTCCCGGTCATCCACCCCTCGGCCACCAGCTCAGCATTGATGATGATGTCCCCCTCTTGGAAGGAGACCTCGTCACTGTCCGCAGCAGTGTAGTCAAACTGGGCTACGTAGTAGGGGCCACGCTGGATGGGAGGGGGAGGGGAGGGGAGGGGGGAGGGAGGGGAGGGGAGGGGAGTGAGAGTGGGAGGGGAGGAGGGTGGGGAGAGGGAAAGAGGGGAGGGTGGGGAGTGGGTTGGAGTAGGGTGGAGTGGGATAGAGTGGGAGTGGAATAGGATGGAGTGGGATGGAGTGAGAGGGGAGAGAGAAGACACTGCACACTCACAGGTTTTGCTGGTCTGGGAGGTTGCTGGGCAACAGGAGGAGGAGAAAATTGGGAAGGTGGGGCTGCATGAAAGAGGAGAACAAACAATAAAGGCACAAGTTCATCACAAGCAAATTTCACATGATGCTTGTAGCAGAAGGCATGGTCAGAGGACAAGACAGTTACCTGGTAGACATGGCACCCTGCGGACTACACTAGTGTCCCACACAACGGCTGCAGAGCATCCACCCACCTGACTGTGTGTGTGTGTGTGTGTGTGTGTGTGTGTGTGTGTGTGTGTGTGTGTGTGTGTGTGTGCGTGTGTGTGTGTGTGTGTGTGTGTGTGTGTGTGTGTGTGTGTGTGCATGTGAGAGAGAGAGTGTGTGTGTTCTCCTCACCGTGGTACGAAGGCTGGGGGGGAGGAGAGTTGTAGGACTGTGGAGGAGGTTGGTGGTAAGAGGGTGCCTGTGACATCTCGGGGAGGTCCTGCCGGTACTGGGCCTGTGAGGCGAGGCGGGAGGCCTGAGCGGCCGACCGCATCTCCACCGAGTCGGCACTGCCCTGGTACTTGCCCTGCTGGTCACGGTAGTCCTTGCGATATACCACCTGAGATGGAGGGGGAGGAGTCAAAAGTACAGCACTGTGACTCATAGCAACAGGAGAATGTGTGTGTGTGTGAGTGCCTGCATGTGGGTACGTACATGTGTGTGTGTGGGGGGGGGGGGGGGGGCAAGGCAAGGAGGAAGAGGTGTGTGTGTGCTGGAAACTTGAAAGTAAGCAGAAACTAGCTACGTAGGTAGCTATTCAGACTTCAGAGTAGGTTTAGAAACGTGTGGTCCTCTACAGGATCATTGCACAAATCACAACCTGCGGGGTTTCGATCCATGCAGCAGTTGGTACAGATTGGACTAAATTAAGCTACACCTTAGATGTGACTTCCTTACCCAGCCAGTTAGCTGAGTGCATACTGCATCATCATATGACCGCCAAAGGCTATAACCCAGATACCACAGACAGACAGACTGACGTACATACGTACGTACCTCACTCTGTCTTGCCGTCTGCTCTGTGAGTCTCCTTCCCTCGGGAGTGTCAGCAACCTGGGTGAACCTGGTGGTGGGGTAGTGACTGGGGAAGGGGAGGGGAGGGGAGGGAGGGGTGGGGGGAAAGGCGAGGAGGGGGCAACACACATGAGACCAGAGCACAGAACACCCCTGGTTACACTTCATATTGAATGCTTCACAAAACAAATCACTACTCAACTCGTGCTCTGGCCAATCCACGTCAGTCTGGAGCTACATCCTGGGACATAAATAGTTGTATCCATTGCCATGGCAACAGGCTGTCTTTGGGTAGTGTGTATTCTCTCCACCCACAGTCCTCCCCCTCCCCTCCCCTCCCCTCCCTTACCCCAGATGTGAGTGGGTGTGCTCACGTGTTGCAATACGGCAGCTTATTGTACCCCTTGTAGGTCTTCATGGTGAGGGCTAGGTTGCACTCTGTGCACCTGAAGCAGGCCTTGTGCCATGGCTGGGGTGGGAGGGGAAGGGGTGGGAGGGGCATACTCGGGGAACACACAGCAGAGTGGCTGTCTGTAAGAAGCACACTAAAAATGCACTGCACAGTGTGGCAGTCATGTGACTAGCATGTGACAGCTATTGATGCACTGAAAATGTGTTCCAATGACTATCATTGTTCAAGGGCTTCACTGCCAACAGAAACCAAAAGCGAAACCAATCATGAGTCATTTCAGAGTGCAAATGAGTTCACAGTGAAATGAACGGACACTACACACATCCCTTACTACTCCACCACTGACGGGAGTTTCAGGAGGACATTGGAACAGAAATGGGCTCAATTCACTAATGGCCACATCACTTTCCCCATATGTGCGCACACACACACACACACACACACACACACACACACACACACACACACACACACACACACACACACACACACACACACACACACACACACACACACACACACACACACACACACACACACACACACACACACACACACACACACACATGCACACACACACACAGACACACACGCACGCACACACACATGCATGCACGCACACACACACGCACGCACACACACACACACCTTGTCCAAACAGGTCAGTTTCTCCACTGGGTAGACCGTCTTCTTACACTTTGCACAAGGGGGGTTCATGGCTCAAGGAGGGTACAAAACTCTGCAGGGAAGGGGGAGGTGGCGCATTGCCTAGGCACTAATCAATGGAGGTGAGATTGCGTGCTGTATTGCTAAGGGGGTAAAGTGGTTACCTTAATTGGAATTACCACAACACAAACACAATGCGCATGTGCACACACACACCACCCTTTTTTCAACTCGCTCACACAAGAGTCTCGAATCACACGCATGCATGCACACACACACACGCGCACACACATTCGCACACACACACGCACACGCACACACACCTCACACACACACACACACACACACACACACACACACACACACACACACACACACACACACACACACACACACACACACACACACACACGCACACACATCAGGCAGTGCCAGCACTAATTGCACTCCATGGCTGCCTCTCCATCCTCAATGGAGGGAAGGTGCAGGAATGACACACACCCTACAACTATGCCTGACTGTAGGCTTCCCTGCAATTCACACCTCTCTTCAAACCCAGACAGCCTATCAGTCAGGCATGGGTTCTCTTCCTCCTCTCACATGCACCAGTGCATGGTCCTTCCCTGACACTGCACTGCCTTCACAAGATGACAAGGGCTGCACCACAGCACTCCCACAGCACATCACACCACTACCACCCAGCACAGTACACCCCCATGCACCCCCAGAGGTGCTGGGTGGGGTAACCAAGTGGAGAGGGAGGAATGGAGGAAGCCCAAACATTCCAGCCCTGGTGATAACATACCTGATACACTCAGTGTAAGCACCAGTGGTATATACACACACACACACAATGGTTCATCACACGCAAGCACACACGTACACACACACGCACACACATGTACACACTCATGCTCAGTTCTACATTCACACTAGCCAGGAAACTTGAGTACAAACTTTCCGCAACCACCTTGCTCAGTGTATGTGTACATAGACTCATATACATGCATCCACCCAATAACATATACACACATATACACCCCACACACACCAGACAGCTATGTCACAGCATCTTCAATCGACACAAGCCAGAGGAGTGTGGCCAGTGGAGCAGAGGAGACAATGTTAGTGCCCATTGCTGTGATCTTTCATGGCCACACATGCACTCTTTGCTTGCATGCTCAATCAAGCCCAAATGTAATGCTTGTCAGTGGAACCTTATCATTTCATGGGAGATGAGGGCTCAAGTCAACTGCAGACGATTAGCATGAGCTGAACCAGAAACTGCTGCCCTGTACACCTGTAGCAGATGAACACTGCGCATGCGTGCATGTAACGGGCCATCCACCTGAATGAATGTCGCACAGGAAGTAGCCTAAACCCATACAAACGCAGGCGCACAAAATGCCCATATTAGGAAGCTGGAGAAGATGGCACATCACAAACCTTATCTGCCCTCCCCGCACCGGCCGCTAACTCACCCGGCATCGGCCAACGTGCACCGACCCACCTAGACTGAGCACACACGCAAGCCCTCCCACAACACAAATCGCTCTAAACAGGCAGCGCAACACAACAAGAACGGAACGATTGGCGGAGTCTACCATCAGACACGCATTTAGCAGAGGTACTCGCTAGGCTGGGTGTGGCGGGCTGGTGCGGAGGCACCTGTGGCTATAGCGAGTACAACGAAACAGCGGAAAGGGACAGCTTTCACAAGGAAACGTCCCACGCTACGGAAAATTAAGTACACTGCCAAGAAGAAAGGCCCATATTAAGACAGGCGCTTCCCCTGACGGAGCCCTTCCTCCCCCCACAGCGAACTAGTAGGCAGACTCACAGTGGCAGCTGCAAAGCTTGTTCCGCCCCAGACCTATACACACGCCGCACGACCACAGGAGACTTCGTAGCGGGGACTTCGCCTTGGAAATCCCTAGGGTTTCAACTGAGGTAAGCACGTGGTCGTCACGTGACGACTTAGCGCGGTCCCCTTGGAACAGTGTGTGTCTTGTGTGTTCCAGCATGCAGTAAGTGCTTATTAGAAGCCACTGGTGGTGTGTCGGGAGTACACGTGTGTGCTGGGTACTGGTGAAGCACGTAGCGTTGCGTTGCGCATGTTTTTCTTAACTTCCAATAACCATAGGTAGTTCATCTCATCCAATGAGTGAACAGTTGACTCAAGTGGAGGAAGAGGAGGGGGGGCAGAGCATGGACGGCGTGTCTGCTGTCGGCGTGGCTGAGCAGAAGCACAGAGGTTTCCCACCACCAGGTGGCAGCGAGGGAGAGGCCTTAGATAAGGGGTCGGATAGGCCTGTGAGTGGAGCCGTGGAGGAAGGCAGGTCTTCTGTGCAGGACACTAATGGTGAGAGCGGTCGTGAAGGGGAGGAAAGAGACGGGGACAAGGAGGGCAGTTTTGAGTCGACGGATGATGAAGATGGGACGAGCCAGACTGGAGCAGAAGGGACGCATGTCGCTGCAATGTCATCGACCAAGCCTATTCGATTGGTGCAGCTGCCTTTAGCCAGAGTGAAGAAGTGAGTTGGAGGTGTGCGCGAGTGCTAGTTTAAATGCCAACACGAGCTTAGTTATTACAATTCCTAATATAACCGTCCTCCTGGGGGTTGATGTCTTTGTAGTTCAAAAATCAAACAAGAGCTCATCAACCCACCTTTACTGGTGTGTGATTGGTCCTTGTAGCCGTGGTGTTTGCGGTCCAGGTGGCAGTTGCTGGGCACACCCAGGCCGTATGTGTACATTGTGTAATGTTCTTGTGTTGTGGGACTTGTTGCTGCACTCTTGTGTGGGGCATCTCCCCCCCCCCCCCTGGCCACCTGACACAAGCAACTTAGCTCGAACATGACTTGTAGCACTACACACTTCCTTCCCCTATCTGAGGCTCCCTCACACTGCACACTTCTTTCCCCTATCTGAGGCTCCCTCATACTGCATGGAGTGAGCCAGTGTACAGTAAGGCTGGCGCAGTTAGCTCTTTGTAGCAATGACGTGAGTGGTGGGGATGTGTATATCTTGCCAGAGGAGCATGCATGTCTGCATGTGATGTGATAACAATTAAACAGAGTTAAGGGGGTGTGTCTGCATTCCAGAGCTGTCCTAGGCTAAACAAGCTTAAACCATTAATTCATTAAAATATCCATTACTGTCTATGAATGCTCTTGTGACTCTATGAACCTAACCACCTTGTCACCTTGTCACCTTGTCACCTAACCACCCTGCCACCTTGTCACCTTGTCACCTTACTATGTTGTGTAGTATAATGAAGAGTGATCCAGATGTGGGGATTACTAGCCAGGACTCAATCTTCCTCGTCGCCAAGGCAACAGAACAGTTTGTTGCATATTTAGCCAAAGAGTTGGCTCAGCGGACAAGTGAGGAGAAGCGTAAAGTGGTTCAAAGGAAGGACCTGGATATGTGTGTCAAGAGAATCGATGGCTTACTCTTTCTTGAGGGAGCCATTGATTAGTATTGTTTGTACTGTCCATGCATCGTATATAATCTGTACAGTTGCATTGACTTATGTTATTTCTGGTCTGTATTGGTATGTTGTTGTTGTTTTAGTTAAATTTCTCACATCAACAATGACACATGCACTCGTCTGCAACTAATAACAAAGTTCACTGTAATAAAAACTCGATACTCTAAATCTCATAACATGCGTGTAGTGAATAGTGGCGTACACACACGTACCACAAGCTATCCCAGCTATGCCAGCATGCCCCAGCTATGTACATAAACCCCTGAGTGTGCACAAGTCAGCTATAACACGTGTCAGTTGCCCGCTTCCAGGACAGTTACTGTCTTCTGGTACTTGCTGCAGTCCTCGTAGTGAAGGTTCCTTAGCAGCTCTGTCTCAAAGCCACGAAGAAACTTTTTGCAGTAAGGGCACACTGACTGTAATCCTTGGAGAGACATTGCCAGCTTTGAGAGGTCTTCATCAGAGATGTCCTCTTCACCCTCAATCAATACATCACCACTCGGCTTGTCTGATGCAAACAGCTGAGCTTCCAGGAAAGAGCTTACTTCATGCAGCTCACTGAGGTCTCCGTCGCTGTTACTTTGATGGCTGGTTATACGGCGGACCCGGTCTGCTGACTTGATGAGTTGCTCCTTGTCACAAGAGCCACATGAGGAAGTGGACTTCCTTCTCCTGTAAGCAGATGCGGTCGCTAGGGAGACCCCCACATCTTCTGCCTCTGCCCCTGAAGTGTCACCAGCACTGCCCTTACTGGGCTTTGCACTCTGGGGTCTTTCCTTGGACGTGGGCATTTCTTGAGGTGACACCCTTTTCACCTGATTCAACTCCTGAGCAAACAGCCTGGCCTCTTTGTATGCCTGAAGCTTCTCATTTGTCTTCAAGCGCATCTCCTCCTCAAGCTCCTTGATCCTTCCGTTGGCACCTGCTAGCTTGCCACTCAGCTCTGCTACCGCCTCAAGCAGGCAATCACGCTCAGTGGCTAAAGCACAGCATTCCATTTGCAGACTTTGCAATTCAACAGCGGCAGAGTTGGATGCTTCTGTTGCTTGCACCAATTCTTCAGCTATCTCCGATACCTTCATTTCAAGTTGCCTCTTTGACTCAGTCTCTTCTTCCAGTTTCCTCTCAAGCAGTCCACTCTGCTTGTGGGCCTCCTTGAGCTGTCTCTTCAGCAGCATGACTTCCTGGTCCTTCCGCAGCTCACCCTCTGCAGCCAGGACTGATAGTGACACCAGGTTGTAAGAGTCTGATAGGGACCGCTCCAGGGGTGGAACTGGTACATCCTTCTCATGTGGAGACAGTCGAAGAGGACTGTCAGCAGAGCTTGATCTGTGTCTGTTTCTCTCTGTGCTACCCTTCAAACTGGCTCGGCTCTGCACCTCAGGAGTCAGTGCTATAGTTTCTTCCTTCTCTGCTGCAGTACCTCCACCTTCTGCCAAGCCCTGTTCAGCTTCTGCTGCGTCAGGCTCCCGAGGGAGAGAAACAAACTCATAGGCCACAGATGCAGGGGCACCTGTTGGCATTGGGACGACTGTGTCCTCGTCCTCAGCAAATATGGGCACGACGTCATCATCTTCATCATCACAGTCTGGGGTTGGCGGCTCCACTGAACCTGCAATCGGGTCACTCTTGCCAGCCTCTGCTACCCTCTGGATATCATCAGGACCAATCTCCATCACATCCAAGCTACCTCCGTGCACTTCCTCGAAGCTCTCTCCGGATAACACGTCCGTATTGACCTGCGAGGCCCGATGATAGGACATTATTTCTGCGTCGCTCCAACCTGAAAGGGGCGACAGCCTGTCTCCCGGGTTACTCGGCCAATTCCCGCTACAGTCGCCTTCAGGAAAGGAGACAACATCGAACGATGATCGCTGTGAGCCCGTCCTACTTTGAGGCGGGCAAAGGGAGGCAAGGTCTGCTTCCTTCTCGCACAGGTAGAAGCGCTTGCTTTCACCGACAACGCGAACGTTGTCAGACACATTTTCGTACGTGAAAAAGAACAGTAAAGGCAGAGAAGGCGAGCTTGCCTTCACTGCTATCAGTTTAGTCGGATCAAACGACACAGAGTGTCGCCTCTGGGCGACTGGTTCACCAGCAGGCTGATCGACCCAAGTCGACACGACCTGGGACACCTTCCCCTCAGAGTCACAACGGTTCAGGACAATTCTGTCAGCTGGACCAACTTTATTCACTGATAACTCAACGCTTAGGCTGCCCTTGACGTATCCTTTTCGGACGTTCAGAAACTCAACTTCTGCGGCCGACATCTTCATCGAATCACGCGAAAAATTGTTTTTATCGAGGGATTCCCCTCTCTGTGTCCCTGCCACGGCCACAGGCACACTATATATGTCACCCTAATCATTATTATACTCCCCCATGTGATGTACGTCATCAGCTATTTTACCGTATTGAGTGATGCAAGAGAATGCAGCTCAAGTGTTGAAACTGAGTGTATGTGACCTCTCTAGCTGTCCACTGCAGATGAGGTCAGGCTGCCACATCACTGCCCACGCCCAGTGCAAGCACACTGCCAGTGGAATGCACCCAGGATCACCTCATGCCTTCTTATGTACACTGATAAGGTGGAGCTGTGTCTGAGTAGTGTGTGTGTGTGTGCGAGTCTTGTGCACCCATGTACTCACTGTGTGCATGCAAGTAGTATAGTGCATTCCGAGGAGTTTGTGCATTCAACGTGTTCAAGTGTTCAGATGTGTATTGTACGGACCAAACATGACACATGCTGCATGTTCTCTCAAGTTAACTGTTATTGGCACTCGTTCCTCTACAGGCAGAGTACGTACATCCGTAAAGCACACCACGAAAGTGTCACTCTTCATTTCCTCTTGGCTTTGGACACATATCGGGTTCCTGAGTCAACCTGACTGGCTACACGTTGATCAGCCTCCGTGCACTGACAACTGATGATCTTAAAGACATTGGCTACACTAACACAACACCACTCTCTGTTCACAGCTCTAAAGATGACACAAGGTTGCTGCTATAAAGCTATCTACATTCCACACACTCTCTACACAGTGGGACTCCAAGCACTTCATCCACTGAGAACCATCTTTATAAACTCTGCAAAGGGAAGTGAATACGAGAAAATGAGTGCCTATTCAGTGAAGAACTGCTGCTAGATAACTCACTCGCTCTCTAGTCACTCAAACACCACAAGGTGATACTAGCCGTCTACAGAGCCACAACCACTCTCTACCTCCTCTTCACGACAACCTGCACCTCACCACCAAACCTCCTTCGGCCATAAAGCCAAGTCTAGAAGACCACACACCAACCTTCGTAGTTGACTTGGCCCTGAGCATCCTCCAATCCTGAAAGAAGAGTGTCCACTTCGTCATCAGTCAACTTCTCACCTACGTGGGCAGAGGTGAAGGTCAGTGAGGAGAACACACACGCTGTGGCGCGCACACACATGCTGTGGGGAGCACACACGCGCTGTGGGGAGCACACACGCGCTGTGGGGAGCACACACGCGCTGTGGGGAGCACACACGCACTGTGGGGAGCACACACGCGCTGTGGGGAGCACACACGCGCTGTGGGGAGCACACACGCGCTGTGGGGAGCACACACGCGCTGTGGGGAGCACACACGCACTGTGGGGAGCACACACGCGCTGTGGGGAGCACACACGCGCTGTGGGGAGCACACACTACGCTGTGGGGAGCACACACATGCTGTGGGGAGCACACACATGCTGTGGGGAGCACACACATGCTGTGGGGAGCACACACGCGCTGTGGGGAGCACACACGCGCTGTGGGGAGCACACACGCACTGTGGGGAGCACACACGCGCTGTGGGGAGCACACACTACGCTGTGGGGAGCACACACATGCTGTGGGGAGCACACACATGCTGTGGGGAGCACACACGCGCTGTGGGGAGCACACACGCACTGTGGGGAGCACACACGCGCTGTGGGGAGCACACACTACGCTGTGGGGAGCACACACATGCTGTGGGGAGCACACACATGCTGTGGGGAGCACACACATGCTGTGGGGAGCACACACATGCTGTGGGGAGCACACACATGCTGTGGGGAGCACACACGCACTGTGGGGAGCACACACGCGCTGTGGGGAGCACACACGCGCTGTGGGGAGCACACACGCACTGTGGGGAGCACACACGCGCTGTGGGGAGCACACACTACGCTGTGGGGAGCACACACATGCTGTGGGGAGCACACACTACGCTGTGGGGAGCACACACGCGCTGTGGGGAGCACACACGCGCTGTGGGGAGCACACACTACGCTGTGGGGAGCACACACATGCTGTGGGGAGCACACACATGCTGTGGGGAGCACACACGCACTGTGGGGAGCACACACGCGCTGTGGGGAGCACACACGCGCTGTGGGGAGCACACACGCACTGTGGGGAGCACACACGCGCTGTGGGGAGCACACACGCGCTGTGGGGAGCACACACGCGCTGTGGGGAGCACACACGCGCTGTGGGGAGCACACACGCGCTGTGGGGAGCACACACGCGCTGTGGGGAGCACACACTACGCTGTGGGGAGCACACACATGCTGTGGGGAGCACACACATGCTGTGGGGAGCACACACGCGCTGTGGGGAGCACACACCACGCTGTCATGCACGCCAGCGCACTCACCCAGGCTGGTTAGCACATGTCTGAGCTCTGCTGAGTTGATGAGGCCGTTGCTCTCCTTGTCAAAGACCTTGAGCCCCTCAATGAAGTCCTCCATGGACCCTTGGTCCTTCTTCTGGCGAGCTGACAGGTAGATTGGGAGGAACTCCTCAAAGGAAATGCGCTTGTGGCCTGCATGATAGGTGATGGGAGGGACGGGGGAGAGAGGAGGGCGGGGAGGGTGGGGAGGATGAAGGTACTTGGACAGAAAGGGGGAGACGGCCAACACTACTAATCGGTCCAGCTACACAGAGTAATCAAATGCACATCCGCATTGATGCACACACACACACCTACAAATCCTTGAGAATGCATTCTAGCGTTGTTCCTCCTACATGTACCCCACCCCTACTCCAGCCCCGCCCCCATTTCTGCTTGCCTGATGGATCAATGCCATCTATTATCTTCTTCACATCATCTTCCGAAGGGTTCAGTCCAAGCGCCCTCATCACATCTCCTGTTTGGTTGAGCTCAATCTTTCCATCACCCTTCTTGTCAAACAGGGCAAACGCATCCTTGAACTCTAGGAGTACGTGAATGAAGTTAGCACAAAATTAATAACTCACTATCGCTGCCCCCAACACGTAGCTCCATAACCCATTTCCACTTATGACACACTGACCCACGCACACGCTCTTCTTTCTACATGGAAATGTTACTGCAATCCATGTTTCCTCCTCCAACACGTCTCCACCCCTCACACTTAACAAGAAGCCCACAGCACCACCGACCAACAGTTCCTACTTCCCACCATTTCACTGACTGCCAGCGACTGTGGACACTACTGTTTTGACTGGCAGAGTCTTTCTGCACCCCAGTACATGTTGAAAATGCTTCACGGCGCACTCGCTAACAGCCGAGGCACACTGAGACAGACACAGGACTGTCACTTGAGTCAACTGCAGTGCATTCTTCTCAGCTCAACGTGATAACAGACACACAGATAAGCTGACACCCAACCCTCATTGAATGTTACTCACGACCATCAATGTGCAATCCAGCATCTCTGAGGTGTTGCCATTATCTTAATTAATGACTAGAGCTGTAACTATCTCTCAAACCAATCTTCATGCATACCTAGCCAGCAATTACTACACAGACACACACACACACACACACACACACACACACACACACACACACACACACACACACACACACACACACACACACACACACACACACACACACACACACACACACACACACACACACACACACACACACACACACACACACACACACACACACACACACAAAGGGTGGAAAGGCCGACAACAAACATGACGCACACGGCCAACGCTGACAGAAGATACATCAGCCAACACCACCACTAACTCTAGTTGGCACACCCTCACCACGGCCCTCACCCTCACTCTACACACCCACTCGACTTGGCCCTAGGACGCCCGAGGTATATTAACCAACTACATCGACTGACTGCGCCATTGGGTGTGCGACTACAATGCGCAGGTCTGTCCTCCACTGCTGCGCGATAACTCACCTAATATTTGGTCGTCCGACAGTTTCTCCTAAGGAGAGACGGGGAGGAGAGAGGAAGAGGGAGTGGAGAAGAGACTGTGACAGGGTTTGAACGTACGGTACAATAGACCACTATTCGAGCGATACAAAGTGGTCTTGTACATGGTGTGTGTGTGTGTGTGCTGACTGCGTGTCGACTCACCATCTTCTCTGTGGCTCGCTTGTGGTTTAGGGGCGTGCTCTATACGCATTTTATACAGTTTAGATAGTCTAGTAAATTGTATCAAAGATAATCTATTATTGGTACGCTGAGGACAAAATGGCGCCCGAGACAACTGCAGTGCGTCGCGTCTGTGGCTTCAAGACTGTCAAATGCGTGTTGCTGATCGTCAACTGCGTGTACTTGGTGAGACGTGTAGAGAAGCATTGTGTGGTGTGTCTTGTTCACGTTCTGTTGTGATGGTCGAGGTGCGTGACCATTTCATGCAGTTTGTCGTAGTCAGACGTAGCCACAGCCTCCGACTTCCAGCCTTCAGGCCACTGCGCAATATAAAATGGCTAGTATGGGTCTGGCTGCGTCAGACTATTAGTTGCAGTCACGGCTCTATGCCGTTCGTGACTGTGGACGTTAGGGACTACATCGCTACTTGTCAGTAGCGGAAGCACCACCGTGTGGAATAGCCACCGGTTGCTTGACCCTACCGTAGGAGTACTAGTGATCCTAGTCACCTTATGTGCAGGGCATAAGTATAAGTACCTTGCCCTCCCCTCCTCTGGACCCTCCCCCCCTCTCCAGATTCTGTCCGTGATTCTGATAGGTCTTCTCATCCCCCTGGCCACCCTGCACTACCAGGCCACAGCAGCGGTGGGAGTGGGCCTGGCAGCTGTGCTGCTGTTTGCAGTGGCCATTGTGGGGATAGTGGCTGCCCTGACGCACCACCAGGTGGTCCTGTTCTGTGTATCCCTCAACCAGTGGAGGAGAGTGGTGTGACTGTGTTGTCAGTGGAGGAGAGTGATGTGACTGTGCTTTAGGCTATTCTGAATGTATGTATGTGCTGTGTAGGAAGTGTGGTGTTAGGCTATTCTGAATGTACGTATGTGCTGTGTAGGAAGTGTGGCTGTTGTGGTGGTTTGTGGCACAGTACTGCAGTGCACTGGGCAGGGGAGAAGTGGTGACTGTGTGTGGACATTTGGTGCGACTAGTGTACCACTTGCCTGTATTCATTGCCTCATGCTGGTAGTACTCAATGTGTGTCTGTGTCTCTGTAACTGTATCTATGTGTTGTGTGTCTGTATGTGTGTGGTGCTAGCTGGGTGGTGCAGCTGGACTGGCAGCCAACCCGTCTGCCCTGGCTACTGTCCTTGACCTCCACCAGTACATGATCCTCATCGTGTTGTCCTGCCTCTTCCTCTTTGGAGCCTCGGTTGCAGTGGTTGCCTTTGCCAACCAGCTGACTAAGGGGGCCTTCACTACGGCCTGGGCTGAGCTGCAGTGGGACGCCAAGCAGAAACTGCAGGAGCAGTTTGACTGCTGTGGGCTCAACGGCGACAGCAAGAATAACACCAATGAGACCAGCCCCCTCGGACACCCTCCCTGCTCGCAGTCCGAAATCCTGACCAGTCCTGGGGTGAGGGGTGGGGCTAGAGGATTAGGGAGAGGAAGGGGAAGAGAGAGTGGGTGTGTAGAGGTGAGGGTTGTGCGGAGGGATGGAGGACATGAGGAAGGAGTGAGTCTCAAAGTCACAGTGTGTGGAAACATGGACCATTCCTTCTTGCATGTAGTGGGTAGGTTGGCTTGTCAGTGGCACTCAATGATGATGGCGCTTGCAGGTTGTGTGTTGCAAAATGAGTGGTTTAGTGTCTCACTCACATGCCTTTGTGCACCATCGCACTCATACACACGCGTACGTGCACTACACACACTCTTGCCTACACACACTTGCACCCACCAACCCACACAGCACTGCTGTGCCAAACAGGTCCAAGAAGGTGAATGCCCAAACTGTGAAACCTGCTTTGGCATTTGGGAGAGGACACTGACCAATATGCTGAGAACTGTTGGAGCGTTTGGAATCATTTTCTCATTTTCAATGGTACGGTGCCCTTGGCTGGCTTGAGCAGCCAGTTTCACCCAGTAGTTTGACTCTGCTTCCTTTTGTGCTTAGCTCATCACGACGGTGCACCCTACTGTGTCTGCTCCTATGGCAGTAGTATCCTCGTCTAAATTGTTTTTTTGTAACTTTAATGAATTGAAATTGTTGTTATCCTCCCTCCCATCCCCCCCCCCCCATCTTCCCTCTTCCTCTCTCTCCTCTCCTCCCCTCCTCCTCTCTCCCTCCTGTCCACTGAAGTTCATCCCAATATTGCTCTGCTTCAGGTATCGAAACCTCAGAGACCCCAAAGCTAACCCGGCTGCTTACTTGTAATTGTATTCATTCTGTAGACGGCCATTTTTGCATGTTAATTTGGTGTTCTTAACTTTGTTGTTGCTCAATCATCACAAAGGTCACTTTAATTCATTTACCTGGTGCATGGTTGTGGGTGGAGTGTGTAAACAGGTCTTTTGTGCTACTCATTTAGTGTGCTTTCGCAACTTTCTCATGTTAATTTGTGCTATATTTGAATATCAGCAGCCGATGATGCCTGTTGTGTACGACTGTAAGCACCTAGACACCTTTCATGCACACGGCAATTGGGTACACACAACAGGTTAGCATAAGCAACAGCAGTAAAGCTCCATTAAATCACGTCGCTGTGTTCAGATGCAGGTTGAGTGTGTGCGGCTCCAAAGACACTCGTGGTCACTGAACAAGAACCAAAATGACATTACTTACGAATTCAAAATACACCTCTGTGTGTGCCACTGGCACAACATGATAAGTACACCAGTTGCCCAGTACAACTAATGACAGGGATGAGTGACCTCCCCCCCCCCCCCCCTCCACACCGTGGAGGTAATGAGGCAGGCAGCATGCTAATCTTCATCTTCTTCCGTGGGTGTCCAAACACACACTGCTGAGTGGCAAGGGCCTTGAAAGCCTCAGCCACCAGCAAGGGATGCCGCTGGACAAGGACGCTCCACCCGGCGGTCTCTGTGTGCTGACTGCGTGTCGACTCACCATCTTCTCTGTGGCTCGCTTGTGGTTTAGGGGCGTGCTCTATACGCATTTTATACAGTTTAGATAGTCTACGCACAGCTGCAGGAAGTGGTAGAGAGAGCACCTAGAGAGGACAAGGTGGTAGTGTTGGGCGATTTTAATGCGAGAGTAGGCAATGATGTGGAAGAATGGAACAGTGTGATTGGGAAGCATGGTGAAGAGACGAGGAACGAAAGTGGGACCAGATTACTCAGGTTTAGTGCAGAAAATGAATTCAGCATAATGAACACCCACTTTGAACACAAGGAAATCCACAAGTTCACCTGGGAATGTCCAGGAAGAGGGCTCCGATCGATCATTGACTACTTTCTAGTGAGGGTAGATATGAGAAGAGATATAAATGATGTGAGAGTGATACGTGGGGCTGAGGTTGGGAGTGACCACCATCTGCTGCTAATGAAGATGAAAGTGAGGGGAAGAAAGCAAGCTAAGAAGGAGGAAAAGAAGAGCCAATTGAGAAGTGGCATACTGCAAACAAAAGAGGGGAGATTGAAATACTACATAAGATTGAACAACAAAATGAAGGAAGCAAAATGTGTGAATGGAGATAACGTGGAAGCAGCGTGGAATGAGTTCAAGAGTGCTGTTTTGGAGGTAGCTGAAGTAGTATGTGGGAGAAAGAAATGCAGAAAAGAAAAGAGGACCTCATGGTGGAGCAAGGAGGTTGAACAGGCAGTAAAAAGCAAGAAAGAGGCGTACAAGAGGTGGCTGCAAGTTAAGTCTGCAGATGCGAAGGAAGAATACCTGAAGGCAAAAAGGGTGGCAAGCCACATAGTAAGGAATGCTAAGAATGAGGAGTGGAAGAAATTTGGTGAGACTCTACAGGAATCCAGCACAACCAGAGAAGGTTTTGGGCAAAGATAAGGGCTAGAAGGAAGGGTGACAATGAGGTGGGAAGAGTATGCGATGATAGTGGACAGGTGCTGTGTGAGGAGGAAGAGGTCAGGAAAAGGTGGAAAGAGTACTTTGCGGCGCTGTTACAGGGGGAAGGAGTACAACAAAATGAACACGAGAGGAATGCAAGTGTAGGCGAGGTACCAGCAGAGGCGACTGATGAGAAGATAAGTGTGGAGGAAGTACGCTCAAGTATATGTAGACTGAAGAATGGTAAAGCTCCTGGTGTCTGTGGGATCACTGGAGGAATGCTGAAGGCAGGTGGTGAAGCTGTGGTACAATGGCTACACAAGATTGTGGACCTGGCATGGAGTAGTGGGAATGTTCCAATGGACTGGCAGAAAGCAGTGATTGTTCCAATCCATAAGAAAGGAAGCAAAACCCAATGCAAGAACTACCGTGGCATTAGCCTGCTGAGCATACCTGGTAAGGTATATGCTAGCGTGTTGGAGAAGAGGATAAGGGCAATCACAGAAAGGAAAGTGCTAGAAGAACAGGGGGCGTTTCGGAGAGGAAGGAGTTGTGTAGACCAGTTGTTCATTGTCAGACAGTTAGGAGAGAAGATCATTGAAAAGAACAGGAAGATGCTGATGGTTTGTGTAGATTTAGAGAAAGCATACGACAGGGTAGATAGAGAGTTATTGTGAAAAGTGCTGAGCACATATGGGGTGAATGGTGCACTGACGAGAGCAGTAAAGTCACTCTATGAAAACAGTAAAGCTTGTGTCATTGTCCAAGGGAAGGAATCAGACTGGTTTAAAGTAGGGCAAGGAGTCAGACAGGGATGCACTATGTCACCGTGGATATTTAACATCTTTATGGACAACATTGTTAGAGAGGCAAAGCAGAGGTTTGACGGTGGGGTGGAAATGGAATTGGGCACGATACAGTTGCTCCTGTTTGCGGATGATCTAATGTTAGTTGCAGAAAGGGACGAGGATGCAGAAAGAAATATGAAGGTGCTGGAGGAAGTAATGACAAAATGGAGAATGAAAATTAATTGGGGAAAGACAAAGGCTATGGTGGTGAAGAGAGGAGGAGGCACCTGCAACATCACAGTGAATGGGATAGAGATTGAAAATGTGAGGACGATGAAGTATTTAGGAGCCATGTTGGATGAGGAGGGATCGTGTGAAGCAGAGGTCGACCACAGAATCGGTGCAGCTTCCAAAGTCATCGGAGCTTTGAGAGAAGAAGTAATTGAGCGAAGAGAACTGAACAAATCAACAAAGCTCAGAGTGATCAATGCCACTGTCATGCCTACCCTACTATATGCAAGTGAGACCTGGACCCTACTGGAGAGACATAAGAGCAAAGTGCAAGCATTTGAAATGAGATGTCTGAGAAAGGTGGAGGGAGTGACTATGCTGGACAAAGTGAGGAATGAGGAGGTCAGGTCAAGACTAGGACAGGTGGCAGTGCTATCCAGAGTGGAAAAGAAGCAGACAGAGTGGGCGAGGAAGGTAAAAGATATGACGGATGACAGGATGGTAAAGAAAGTGTTTGTACAGAGTGTGCCAGGAAAACGTCCGAGGAGAAGACCAAGGAAAAGATGGACGGAAGACCTGAAAATGAAGTAAATAGCTATTTAGTGAACTATCAAATGTATAAATTATAATATACAGCATGATGTGAACCAGCTATATTATCATTTCTTTCTACCTTTAAACTAACTATATTATACATACTTAAGATACTATTTCCAGCGACCTCCAGCATTGGAGAAGAGCTGTATATGGATTGATTGATTGATTGATTGATAGATAGTCTAGTAAATTGTATCAAAGATAATCTATTATTGGTACGCTGAGTACAAAATGGCGCCCGAGACAACTGCAGTGCGTCGCGTCTGTGGCTTCAAGACTGTCAAATGCGTGTTGCTGATCGTCAACTGCGTGTACTTGGTGAGACGTGTAGAGAAGCATTGTGTGGTGTGTCTTGTTCACGTTCTGTTGTGATGGTCGAGGTGTGTGACCATATTGCGCAATATAAAATGGCTAGTATGGGTCTGGGCTGCGTCAGACTATTAGTTGCATTCACGGCTGTATGCCGTTCGTGACTGTGGACGTTAGGGACTACATCGCTACTTGTCAGTAGCGGAAGCACCACCGGTTGCTTGACCCTACCGTAGGAGTATCAGTGATCCTAGTCACCTTATGTGCAGGGCATAAGCATAAGTACCTTGCCCTCCCCTCCTCTGGACCCCCCCCCCCCTCTCCAGATTCTGTCCGTGATTCTGATAGGTCTTCTCATCCCCCTGGCCACCCTGCACTACCAGGCCACAGCAGCGGTGGGCGTGGGCCTGGCAGCTGTGCTGCTGTTTGCAGTGGCCATTGTGGGGATAGTGGCTGCCCTGACGCACCACCAGGTGGTCCTGTTCTGTGTATCCCTCAACCAGTGGAGGAGAGTGGTGTGACTGTGTTGTCAGTGGAGGAGAGTGATGTGACTGTGCTTTAGGCTATTCTGAATGTACGTATGTGCTGTGTAGGAAGTGTGGCTGTTGTGGTGGTTTGTGGCACAGTACTGCAGTGCACTGGGCAGGGGAGAAGTGGTGACTGTGTGTGGACATTTGGTGCGACTAGTGTACCACTTGCCTGTATTCATTGCCTCATGCTGGTAGTACTCAATGTGTGTCTGTGTCTCTGTAACTGTATCTATGTGTTGTGTGTCTGTATGTGTGTGGTGCTAGCCGAGTGGTGCAGCTGGACTGGCAGCCAACCCGTCTGTCTTGGCTACTGTCCTTGACCTCCACCAGTACATGATCCTCATTGTGTTGTCCTGTGCCTTCCTCTTTGGAGCCTCGGTTGGAGTGGTTGCCTTTGCCAACCAGCCGACTAAGGGTGCCTTCACTGCGGCCTGGGCTGAGCTGCAGTGGGACACCAAGCAGAAACTGCAGGAGCAGTTTGACTGCTGTGGGCTCAACGGGGACAGCAAGAACAACACCAATGAGACCAGCCCCCTCGGACACCCTCCCTGCTCGGAGTCCGCAATCCTGACCAGTCCTGGGGTGAGGGGTGGGGCTAGAGGCCTGGGGAGGGGAAGGGGAAAAGAGAGTGGGTGTGTAGAGGTGAGGGTTGTGCGGAGGGATGGAGGACATGAGGAAGGAGTGAGTGTCAAAGTCACAGTTTGTGGAACATGGACCATTCCTTCTTGCATGTGTGGGTAGGTTGGCTTGTCAGTGACACTCAGTGATGATGGCGCTTGCAGGTTGTGTGTTGCAAAATGAGTGGTTTAGTGTCTCACTCACATGCCTTTGTGCACCATTGCACTCATACACACGCGTACGTGCACTACACACACTCTTGCCTACACACACTTGCACCCACCAACCCACACAGCACTGCTGTGCCAAACAGGTCCAAGAAGGTCTTGAATGCCCAAACTGTGAAACCTGCTTGGAGCGTTCGGAATCATTTTCTCATTTTCAATGGTACGGTGCCCTTGGCTGGCTTGAGCAGCCAGTTTCACCCAGTAGTTTGACTCTGCTTCCTCACATGCTTAACTCATCAAGACGGTGCACCCTACTGTGTCTGCTCCTATGGCAGTAGAATCCTCGTCTAAATTGGTTTTTGTAACTTTAATGAATTGAGATTGTCGTTATCCTCCCGCCCCCCCCCCCCCCCATCTTCCCTCTTCCTCTGTCTCCTCTCCTCCCCTCCTGTCCACTGAAGTTCATCCCAGTATTGCTCTGCTTCAGGTATCGAAACCTCACAGACCCCAAAGCTAACCCGGCTGCTTACTTGTAATTGTATTCATTCTGTAGACGGCCATTTTTGCATGTTAATTTGGTGTTCTTAACTTTGTTGTTGCTCAATCATCACAAAGGTCACTTTAAATCATTTACCTGGTGCATGGTTGTGGGTGGAGTGTGTAAACAGGTCTTTTGTGCTACTCATATATAGTTTGCTTTCACAACTTTCTCATGTTAATTTGTGCTATATTTGAATATCAGCAGCCGATGATGCCTGTTGTGTACGACTGTAAGCACCTAGACACCTTTCATGCACACGGCAATTGGGTACACACAACAGGTTAGCATAAGCAACAGCAGTAAAGCTCCATTAAATCACGTCGCTGTGTTCAGATGCAGGTTGAGTGTGTGCGGCTCCAAAGACACTCGTGGTCACTGAACAAGAACCAAAATGACATTACTTACGAATTCAAAATACACCTCTGTGTGTGCCACTGGCACAACATGATAAGTACACCAGTTGCCCAGTACAACTAATGACAGGGATGAGTGACCTCCCCCCCCCCCCCCCTCCACACCGTGGAGGTAATGAGGCAGGCAGCATGCTAATCTTCATCTTCTTCCGTGGGTGTCCAAACACACACTGCTGAGTGGCAAGGGCCTTGAAAGCCTCAGCCACCAGCAAGGGATGCCGCTGGACAAGGACGCTCCACCCGGCGGTCTCTGTGTGCTGACTGCGTGTCGACTCACCATCTTCTCTGTGGCTCGCTTGTGGTTTAGGGGTGTGCTCTATACGCATTTTATACAGTTTAGATAGTCTACGCACAGCTGCAGGAAGTGGTAGAGAGAGCACCTAGAGAGGACAAGGTGGTAGTGTTGGGCGATTTTAATGCGAGAGTAGGCAATGATGTGGAAGAATGGAACAGTGTGATTGGGAAGCATGGTGAAGAGACGAGGAACGAAAGTGGGACCAGATTACTCAGGTTTAGTGCAGAAAATGAATTCAGCATAATGAACACCCACTTTGAACACAAGGAAATCCACAAGTTCACCTGGGAATGTCCAGGAAGAGGGCTCCGATCGATCATTGACTACTTTCTAGTGAGGGTAGATATGAGAAGAGATATAAATGATGTGAGAGTGATACGTGGGGCTGAGGTTGGGAGTGACCACCATCTGCTGCTAATGAAGATGAAAGTGAGGGGAAGAAAGCAAGCTAAGAAGGAGGAAAAGAAGAGCCAATTGAGAAGTGGCATACTGCAAACAAAAGAGGGGAGATTGAAATACTACATAAGATTGAACAACAAAATGAAGGAAGCAAAATGTGTGAATGGAGATAACGTGGAAGCAGCGTGGAATGAGTTCAAGAGTGCTGTTTTGGAGGTAGCTGAAGTAGTATGTGGGAGAAAGAAATGCAGAAAAGAAAAGAGGACCTCATGGTGGAGCAAGGAGGTTGAACAGGCAGTAAAAAGCAAGAAAGAGGCGTACAAGAGGTGGCTGCAAGTTAAGTCTGCAGATGCGAAGGAAGAATACCTGAAGGCAAAAAGGGTGGCAAGCCACATAGTAAGGAATGCTAAGAATGAGGAGTGGAAGAAATTTGGTGAGACTCTACAGGAATCCAGCACAACCAGAGAAGGTTTTGGGCAAAGATAAGGGCTAGAAGGAAGGGTGACAATGAGGTGGGAAGAGTATGCGATGATAGTGGACAGGTGCTGTGTGAGGAGGAAGAGGTCAGGAAAAGGTGGAAAGAGTACTTTGCGGCGCTGTTACAGGGGGAAGGAGTACAACAAAATGAACACGAGAGGAATGCAAGTGTAGGCGAGGTACCAGCAGAGGCGACTGATGAGAAGATAAGTGTGGAGGAAGTACGCTCAAGTATATGTAGACTGAAGAATGGTAAAGCTCCTGGTGTCTGTGGGATCACTGGAGGAATGCTGAAGGCAGGTGGTGAAGCTGTGGTACAATGGCTACACAAGATTGTGGACCTGGCATGGAGTAGTGGGAATGTTCCAATGGACTGGCAGAAAGCAGTGATTGTTCCAATCCATAAGAAAGGAAGCAAAACCCAATGCAAGAACTACCGTGGCATTAGCCTGCTGAGCATACCTGGTAAGGTATATGCTAGCGTGTTGGAGAAGAGGATAAGGGCAATCACAGAAAGGAAAGTGCTAGAAGAACAGGGGGCGTTTCGGAGAGGAAGGAGTTGTGTAGACCAGTTGTTCATTGTCAGACAGTTAGGAGAGAAGATCATTGAAAAGAACAGGAAGATGCTGATGGTTTGTGTAGATTTAGAGAAAGCATACGACAGGGTAGATAGAGAGTTATTGTGAAAAGTGCTGAGCACATATGGGGTGAATGGTGCACTGACGAGAGCAGTAAAGTCACTCTATGAAAACAGTAAAGCTTGTGTCATTGTCCAAGGGAAGGAATCAGACTGGTTTAAAGTAGGGCAAGGAGTCAGACAGGGATGCACTATGTCACCGTGGATATTTAACATCTTTATGGACAACATTGTTAGAGAGGCAAAGCAGAGGTTTGACGGTGGGGTGGAAATGGAATTGGGCACGATACAGTTGCTCCTGTTTGCGGATGATCTAATGTTAGTTGCAGAAAGGGACGAGGATGCAGAAAGAAATATGAAGGTGCTGGAGGAAGTAATGACAAAATGGAGAATGAAAATTAATTGGGGAAAGACAAAGGCTATGGTGGTGAAGAGAGGAGGAGGCACCTGCAACATCACAGTGAATGGGATAGAGATTGAAAATGTGAGGACGATGAAGTATTTAGGAGCCATGTTGGATGAGGAGGGATCGTGTGAAGCAGAGGTCGACCACAGAATCGGTGCAGCTTCCAAAGTCATCGGAGCTTTGAGAGAAGAAGTAATTGAGCGAAGAGAACTGAACAAATCAACAAAGCTCAGAGTGATCAATGCCACTGTCATGCCTACCCTACTATATGCAAGTGAGACCTGGACCCTACTGGAGAGACATAAGAGCAAAGTGCAAGCATTTGAAATGAGATGTCTGAGAAAGGTGGAGGGAGTGACTATGCTGGACAAAGTGAGGAATGAGGAGGTCAGGTCAAGACTAGGACAGGTGGCAGTGCTATCCAGAGTGGAAAAGAAGCAGACAGAGTGGGCGAGGAAGGTAAAAGATATGACGGATGACAGGATGGTAAAGAAAGTGTTTGTACAGAGTGTGCCAGGAAAACGTCCGAGGAGAAGACCAAGGAAAAGATGGACGGAAGACCTGAAAATGAAGTAAATAGCTATTTAGTGAACTATCAAATGTATAAATTATAATATACAGCATGATGTGAACCAGCTATATTATCATTTCTTTCTACCTTTAAACTAACTATATTATACATACTTAAGATACTATTTCCAGCGACCTCCAGCATTGGAGAAGAGCTGTATATGGATTGATTGATTGATTGATTGATAGATAGTCTAGTAAATTGTATCAAAGATAATCTATTATTGGTACGCTGAGTACAAAATGGCGCCCGAGACAACTGCAGTGCGTCGCGTCTGTGGCTTCAAGACTGTCAAATGCGTGTTGCTGATCGTCAACTGCGTGTACTTGGTGAGACGTGTAGAGAAGCATTGTGTGGTGTGTCTTGTTCACGTTCTGTTGTGATGGTCGAGGTGTGTGACCATATTGCGCAATATAAAATGGCTAGTATGGGTCTGGGCTGCGTCAGACTATTAGTTGCATTCACGGCTGTATGCCGTTCGTGACTGTGGACGTTAGGGACTACATCGCTACTTGTCAGTAGCGGAAGCACCACCGGTTGCTTGACCCTACCGTAGGAGTATCAGTGATCCTAGTCACCTTATGTGCAGGGCATAAGCATAAGTACCTTGCCCTCCCCTCCTCTGGACCCCCCCCCCCCCCTCTCCAGATTCTGTCCGTGATTCTGATAGGTCTTCTCATCCCCCTGGCCACCCTGCACTACCAGGCCACAGCAGCGGTGGGAGTGGGCCTGGCAGCTGTGCTGCTGATTGCAGTGGCCATTGTGGGGATAGTGGCTGCCCTGACGCACCACCAGGTGGTCCTGTTCTGTGTATCCCTCAACCAGTGGAGGAGAGTGGTGTGACTGTGTTGTCAGTGGAGGAGAGTGATGTGACTGTGCTTTAGGCTATTCTGAATGTACGTATGTGCTGTGTAGGAAGTGTGGCTGTTGTGGTGGTTTGTGGCACAGTACTGCAGTGCACTGGGCAGGGGAGAAGTGGTGACTGTGTGTGGACATTTGGTGCGACTAGTGTACCACTTGCCTGTATTCATTGCCTCATGCTGGTAGTACTCAATGTGTGTCTGTGTCTCTGTAACTGTATCTATGTGTTGTGTGTCTGTATGTGTGTGGTGCTAGCCGAGTGGTGCAGCTGGACTGGCAGCCAACCCGTCTGTCTTGGCTACTGTCCTTGACCTCCACCAGTACATGATCCTCATTGTGTTGTCCTGTGCCTTCCTCTTTGGAGCCTCGGTTGGAGTGGTTGCCTTTGCCAACCAGCCGACTAAGGGTGCCTTCACTGCGGCCTGGGCTGAGCTGCAGTGGGACACCAAGCAGAAACTGCAGGAGCAGTTTGACTGCTGTGGGCTCAACGGGGACAGCAAGAACAACACCAATGAGACCAGCCCCCTCGGACACCCTCCCTGCTCGGAGTCCGCAATCCTGACCAGTCCTGGGGTGAGGGGTGGGGCTAGAGGCCTGGGGAGGGGAAGGGGAAGAGAGAGTGGGTGTGTAGAGGTGAGGGTTGTGCGGAGGGATGGAGGACATGAGGAAGGAGTGAGTGTCAAAGTCACAGTTTGTGGAACATGGACCATTCCTTCTTGCATGTGTGGGTAGGTTGGCTTGTCAGTGACACTCAATGATGATGGCGCTTGCAGGTTGTGTGTTGCAAAATGAGTGGTTTAGTGTCTCACTCACATGCCTTTGTGCACCATCGCACTCATACACACGCGTACATGCACTACACACACTCTTGCCTACACACACTTGCACCCACCAACCCACACAGCACTGCTGTGCCAAACAGGTACAAGGTCTTGAATGCCCAAACTGTGAAACCTGCTTTGGCATTTGGGAGAGGACACTGACCAATATGCTGAGAACTGTTGGAGCGTTCGGAATCATTTTCTCATTTTCAATGGTACGGTGCCCTTGGCTGGCTTGAGCAGCCAGTTTCACCCAGTAGTTTGACTCTGCTTCCTCACATGCTTAACTCATCAAGACGGTGCACCCTACTGTGTCTGCTCCTATGGCAGTAGAATCCTCGTCTAAATTGGTTTTTGTAACTTTAATGAATTGAGATTGTCGTTATCCTCCCGCCCCCCCCCCCCCCCCCCATCTTCCCTCTTCCTCTGTCTCCTCTCCTCCCCTCCTGTCCACTGAAGTTCATCCCAGTATTGCTCTGCTTCAGGTATCGAAACCTCACAGACCCCAAAGCTAACCCGGCTGCTTACTTGTAATTGTATTCATTCTGTAGACGGCCATTTTTGCATGTTAATTTGGTGTTCTTAACTTTGTTGTTGCTCAATCATCACAAAGGTCACTTTAAATCATTTACCTGGTGCATGGTTGTGGGTGGAGTGTGTAAACAGGTCTTTTGTGCTACTCATATAGTGTGCTTTCTCAACTTATTATTATTATTATTCAACCAGGCTTTTGTCTCCTATGCAGGAGGTAGCCGCTAATACACATGACAACATAATATGACTGATGAATGGGTAATATTGTCAGCATAGTAATTACATACTATAAATGGGGTATAGTAATTCAATTTACAAGTCCATACAGCCTATTTAAAATTATCATCCCATCTCTTCCTTGGGCGTCCTCTTGGTCTTTTCCCAACTACATCACCTTCATACACCTGCTTCACCAGTCTACTGCCATCCATTCTCTCTAGCTTCTCCTTCCACCTCATCTGCCTGTCCTTCATCATGTCCACCACCGCCACTTGTCTTAGGGACTGACGGATGTCCTCATTCCTCATCCTGTCTAGCCTTGAAACACCCTCTATTCTTCGCAAACACATCATTTCACAAGCTTGCAACCTACTTTCATGTCTCTTTTGCACTGTCCACGTTTCGCAGCCATACAGAAGAGTAGGCACAACCATCGCATTAAAGACCCGCAGTTTCGTTTCCTTCTTTAACTCCCTCCGCTCTAATACTTCCTTCCTCATCGCTCCCACCACCCTCGTCGCAGCACCTATTCGTTGTTCAATATCCTCCTCACTCGACCCATCAGCACTGATACTTGACCCAAGATACTTTAAAGTCTGCACCTCTTCAATCTTCTCACCGTCAATTGTCACACTGCATCCCTCTTCTACTCTGCTTACAACATGTTAATTTGTGCTATATTTGAATATCAGCAGCCGATGATGCCTGTTGTGTACGACTGTAGGCACCTAGACACCTTTCATGCACACGGCAATTGGGTACACACAACAGGTTAGCATAAGCAACAGCAGTAAAGCTCCATTAAATCACGTCGCTGTGTTCAGATGCAGGTTGAGTGTGTGTGGCTCCAAAGACACTCGTGGTCACTGAACAAGAACCAAAATGACATTACTTACGAATTCAAAATACACTTCTGTGTGTGCCACTGGCACAACATGATAAGTACACCAGTTGCCCAGTACAACTAATGACAGGGATGAGTGACCCCCCCCCCCCCCTCCACGCCGTGGAGGTAATGAGGCAGGCAGCATGCTAATCTTCATCTTCTTCCGTGGGTGTCCAAACTAGTGCTGGGCGATACTATCGATACCATACCATATACAGATGGGTGACTATTGGCAGTATCGCCTATAAATATATTTTATACACATAATATTGTTAGGAAAATATATAATATATTATAGTGCATGTTGCGAAACAAGGCAAATGGCTGCCAGCGAGGAACTTCGCAAATATAAGCTGTCGCCTCTTCCTGGCGCTACCAGCGAAGTATGGAAATACTTTGGGTTTGAGAAGAAGGATGGAAAGCTCGTTGACCGCCGCGAGGTAAGCGCCAAATAACGCAATAGGTACGGAAATGCGCTACATATGCGTACGCTTCTCAGTAAAATATGCGCTACGTACGCCTCTCAATTACATATGTACGTGCTGTACTGCAAGGCAGCCCACCTTCGATTAATGCTGTAGCTTGTTGATGTGTTGCAGGTCCTGTGTGCTTTGTGTGAGCCACCCACCAAGCTTAAGTACAGTGGGAATACAACTAACCTGTTTTCCCACTTAGGGAACAAGCATCCTGTCACACACAACAAGCTACAACGTTCTAGCTCTCTGGCTAGCAGTCTTTCGAAGCCAGGCAGTAGCAGTCAGGCGGGACTGGCGTATTTCTTCGAGAAACGGAAAAAGTTGCCCACTGACAGCAAAACTGCTCAGGATATCACCAAGGCAGTTGGCTATGTCATAGCGATGTCAATTTAATTTAAGTGTCACTTTGATTTCCATAAGTTGAATTCCACCAATATATCGGGTATATCGTGATACCCTCCTAAGGTATCGTGATACACAAAAAAAGTCAATATCGCCCAGCCCTAGTCCAAACACGCACTGCTGAGTGGCAAGGGCCTTGAAAGCCTCAGCCACCAGCAAGGGATGCCGCTGGACAAGGATGCTCCACCCGGCGGTCTCTGTCACTTCTGATGCATAGCTGAGGGGGAGGGGAGGGGTAGCTGTAAGTGACTGCAGTGTGTGTTAATACAAAGGAGACACCCATCAAGTGAGCACGTGGTAAGACGCTACACAAAAGAGAAGCAACTTTCAGTGACCTGCATGCGGCTACACACGGCACGCACCTGTTGATGTAGTCGATAGTGATGTCCTTCAGTTGTTGTGCATTGTGCATGTCCGCCAGTATGAGTGTCTCTGCAGCGTTTTCCACACTGAGCTCACTGCACAAGGCCTCCTCACACAAACAGATAAGCTGACACCAAACTCTCATCAGTTGCTACTTGCGACCATCAACTTGCAATCGAGCACTTCTGAGGTACCTCAAGTGACTACACTACCCGACTAAGACTGACGAGAGGTGTGTGTGATGATATGGTGTGCGGGCTCTGTCTATGGGCGTATGCAGCCGTCCACCGCAACTCACCTAATATTTGCCAATTTTGGTCGTCCGACAGTTTCTCCGAACGAGAGAAGAAGAAGGATAGAAGAGACTATTCTTCTAGTGTGTGGTGGTGCGTGCATAGTACTGACTGCGTTGAGAACAGCTATCTCTCCCACCATCCCTCAGTTCGAGCTGGTCCGTGGTTTGGGGCAAATTTTATACAACTTAAATAGTCTAGGTAACTGCGTAACATTATACAAACTTATATACGTTATACAGCATAACTACACATACAATTAAGACTATAACACTCCAAGCTCGGTGTTGTCTAGACATCTGTGCTATTTGTTCATTGTCATAGTGATGGAGACACCCTTGCGACTGGTGTACTTTTGGGGCAACTCCGTTATAGGGAACACCTCGAAGTTCCTTATTGTCCACTGCCCAGTAGCGCCTCTGTTTTTGCCGACCAAAGTCACGTAGAACTTCCAGCCGTCTCCGTTTGGGATGAAGCCTTTCCATACCTTCCCCTCCAGTTTTTGGTGAATGAGTCTTAATTTTTCATGGAGCTTCGGTCCTACCTCCGACGACTCTATCACGTCACGTGTCTGGGGCTCCTTGCTGTACTGGGACTCCCAGGTGTCCGTGTACTCACCGTAGAATGTCTCGCCCTTCAAATCGGCATATAGCTGCTCAATTTCATCATCCTCGACTACTGCTTCCATATTGATGTACCGTGAACCGTAGAGTAATATATTTTAAGTGAGTTGCACACTTGTTTAAATAGGAAGTGCTGAGTCACAGTAACTAGTTGAATTAGGCGAGCTTGGGCAAGCGCAGGCGAGCCCTGGGCAATAATCAGGCAGGGCCAAAGTTTGGCCACGCTTGACTATGTATGGGCTTGGATGACCGTGACATGCAGCTCCGCCCCCTGGGCCGGCCACATGAGCACCTAAGCTGACCATCTAGTTCATCATTGCAAGCAGAACCTGGACAACATGTATAAATGGATGCACAGATCAGTGTTGATGCCCAGGTATGTGGGTGATGGATACTGAGGATTTTCCATGCAAGCAGGAGACTGTTGAGCTAGGTCATCTTTGTGGGTCTATAACAATCACATTTGGATTCGAGGGAACCTTTCTAATTTCCATTTATTCCATTCCATTCCAAATTTATGAATACACAGTTACTTGGTAACGTCTTTCCACATGCACAAAGCATTGGGTAGTGCTCTGTGTAATTGACCTCTGGGTGAATGACATAGTGGATATTGAGCGGACAAATGTCTTCAGTACCTACCCCAGTATGACGTTTGGTCTACATTCGGAGTCTTCAAGCAACAATACAATGGACATGCTATGGTAGAATGCTCATGAGTGGGTTTAACCCCATTCCCAGGGCGTCCAGTGTTAATTATGCGATGCCTGAGAACAAGGCTAAAATGAGAGAAATGAGTGTGTGTTCTTAAATAAGATGCGTTAACAATGGAGGCCGGGTGGAGTGCAGACTCGAATTGAACATCTGTGGATTTAGGGCTATCAAATGCTTCTTTATGCTCATCAACTATGTTTACTTAGTGAGGCGTGTGGATCAGCATTGCGCGGTGCGTCTAGTTTGCTGCTGAATTAGTAAGCCATGTCTGCTGTGAGGAGAAAGGGACGGCTACTGTCAATACAATGCGATTGGTGCAGTCACGACCTTTATGACTACCCCCCCTTGGTACATCAGGGGCCACAGTGCAGCTGGCAGTAGTGGAACCACGAGCATATGAAATAGCTGCTGGTTGTGCGAAGACTAATCCTGGCACTGCTGTGCCAAACAGGTCCAAGAAGGTCTTGAATGCCCAAACTGTGAAACCTGCTTTGGCATTTGGGAGAGAACACTGACCAATATGCTGAGAACTGTTGGAGCGTTCGGAATCATTTTCTCATTTTCAATGGTACGGTGCCCTTGGCTGGCTTGAGCAGCCAGTTTCACCCAGTAGTTTGACTCTGCTTCTTCGTATGCTTAGCTCATCATGACGGTGCACCCTACTGTGTCTGCTCCTATGGCAGTAGATTCCTCGTCTAAATTGTTTTTTGTAACTTAATGAATTGAGATTGTTATCCTCCCTCCCCCCCATCTTTCCTCCTCCTCTCTCTCCTCTCCTCCCCTCCTCCTCTCTCCCTCCTGTCCACTGAAGTTCATCCCAATATTGCTCTGCTTCAGGTATCGAAACCTCAGAGACCCCAAAGCTAACCCGGCTGCTTACTTGTAATTGTATTCATTCTGTAAAGCTCCATTAAATCACGTTGTCGCTGTGTTCAGATGCAGGTTGTGTGTGTGTGTGCGGCATTAAAGACACTCATGGTCACTGAACAAGAACCAAAATGACATTACTTACGAATTCAAAATACACCTCTGTGTGTGCCACTGGCACAACACGATAAGTACACCAGTTGCCCAGTACAATTAATGACAGGGATGAGTGACCCCCCCTCCCCCCCCTCCACACCGTGGAGGTCACGAGGCAGGCAGCATGCTAATCTTCATCTTCTTCCGTGGGTGTCCAAACACACACTGCTGAGTGGCAAGGGCCTTGAAAGCCTCAGCCACCAGCAAGGGATGCCGCTGGACAAGGACGCTCCACCCGGCGGTCTCTGTCACTTCTGATGCATAGCTGAGGGGGGGGAGGGGAGCGGAGGGGAGGGGAGGGGTAGCTGTAAGTGACTGCAGTGTGTGCCAATACAAAGGAGACACCCATCAAGTGAGCAGGTGGTAAGACTCTACACAAAAGAGAAGCAACTTTCAGTGACCTGCATGCGGCTACACACGGCACGCACCTGTTGATGTAGTCGATAGTGATGTCCTTCAGTTGTTGTGCATTGTGCATGTCCGCCAGTATGAGTGTCTCTGCAGCGTTTTCCACACTGAGCTCACTGCACAAGGCCTCCTCACACATCACCTTCAGACGGTCAAGGGCATACTGCAGGGCAGCAGGAAGTGAGCAAGCAGGAAGTGAGCAAGCAGGAAGTGAACTGTAATAAGTTGACATGGAGGAAGTGGAGCTGCACCTTATCAGCTGCTGCTAGCAGGTCATCAGCCATTGCTGCGAGGTTAGGGGAGGTGCCCGTGTAGATGAAGTGGAGCATCTCCTGCATCACCTCCTCACTTACATCTGGCACCTCCACCTCACCCTGGGGCGGCAGGGCGGGATATAGCACGTAAAATCTGAAAAGTGCAAGTACACAGAACCACTTCCATCCTCACCCTCTCACACCCACCCTCCCCACCTGTTCACACCCCACCTTCCCCACCCTCTCACACCCACCCTCCCCATCCTCTCACACCCACCCTCCTCACCCTCTCACACCCACCCTCCTCACCCTCTCACACCCAACCTCCTCCTCACCCTCCTACTCTCTTTCATTTCATGTTCGAACATTGCCCCAAAGACGGGCGAGCGACATGCTAAGATGACCTTGTGGGCCCTGAACTGTTTCTCTCCAACTCTCAGTGTAACGTCACTGAAGGAACCACTCCTCAACACCTCACCAATGTCCTTGTGCAGAGTGGACTCAGGAACCTGTGGGGGGGGGGAGTGGAGGGGAGGGGAGGGGGGAGGAGAAAAGAGAGGAGAGGAAACGGGAGGGGAGGAGAGGGGAGGGTGTGAGGAAGTGAGAATGAGGCTTTGCAAAAGCAGTTATACATCGAACTAGACGGACAGACACACGGACACCGTGTGACACTGGTACCTTTGGAGTGGGTGACTTGTAGTATGTCCCTGAAGTGGAGATGGGGTCGGCCACCACACTGACCTGCAGGGTGGGCGTGGACATGTGTGCATACGTACATACACATGGGTCCTGCACTCCAGCAGCAGCAGACTGGGCTAGTCTGGGACACACCCTTTATTGACACACCCTCCACTCGTTGAGAGTGCAGGTGGTCCCTGCCTAGTCAACCCAGACGCACCCTGCACATGATGGTGAGTTTGTCTTCGGGAAGGAGCCCGTTGGACTCGTCCAGGAGGAAGTCTCTTCGGATGAACTTCTTGAAGCCCCAGTCCTTGCCTTGCACAAACCGGTACGCCCGCTGGCTCTCTGTAAGATGGGTGACAGTTGTGGCGGCGATGACAGTGACATCAGTGACAGAAAGATGTATGACAGGGACAGTGAAGGAGTGAAAGTGACGACAGCAGTGTGACACATCAGATAGTGACGTACTCCGCTACCCTGCTCACCCATTGCCTTCCGCTCCTCGCCCTTCCCATTAAGAATGGAGAATTTGAACTTTGCTCTGACTTCAGTCTTGTTCCCAGAGACAAGGAGCAGGTAGAGCGAGAGGTAGTCTCGGGAGTCGTCGTCTAGCCCTTTGGGGTTAACTCGCAGGCACCTTTGTGGAAGGGGAGAGGAGGGGAGATGAACAAGGGAGAGGTTTGAGGAAGGAGAAAGGAAGGTGCAAACAAAAGTGAAAATGGAGAAGGAACAACTTCAGGAATCAGCAGTAATGATATTCATAGCTGCCACTTGCACACTGATGTGTCTACAACAGGCCCATACATGCCTGCACATGCCCCTCCCTCACCACACCCCCATACATGCCTGCACATGCCCCTCCCTCACCACACCCCCATACATGCCTGCACACCCCCTCCCTCACCACACCACTCCATCATGGGATGCACTACGCACTGAGGGAGGCCATCATGAGATGGCAGTGTGTTGGAGGACAAGGTGACGCCAACAGGCTTGCATTCACCACCCACACTTGTACAGCTAACAGTCTGCGACCACCAGCGAGGCAGTGGAAGGCCGAGCCGGGCATGCACCAACACATGTTGACTAAGTTCGTACATGGTCACACGACAGAGCAGGACATAGAGGAACACATTACCTAGCCATCAAAGGACTACACGCTTTGAGCTTCGCAGTGCACAGACAGCATGGTGGGTCATCCCCTGAACTTCCAGATTGACTTCCACCACCACAGCAATGTACGTAGCATGTGACAAACCTGCAAGCTACACGCACACACGTACGCACGCACACACACACACACCACTCACCACTTCAAACTCTCGTCCTGTGCTGAACAAAACACAGAGCTCCGCAGCGCCTCGCCGTTGTCCTCGCGACAGAAGCTGAAGTTCTCTATGACCCACACATAGGAGAAGCGAATCACCTTGAGGTGCGTGTGGCACCAGCTCTCCGCCTGGGGAGGCGAACTGCTGAAGTAGCCGGGACTCAGGGGGAGGGCAGGACTGAAAGGGAGGGAGGGAGAGGATGACCAGCCTATACCGACACAAGTCCGCTTGAGGTCTTCCTCGCAGCGCACGGCGCTTTACTTGCCCAACCACGCATCCGGGACAAGAGCATACATTTCAATGTGAAGGGATGAACGGTTCAGTGTGTGCATTCGTACCTCCTGTCCTGAGACACTTCATCCATCGATCACTCGCGCACGGACTGAGGTCGGGCCGGGCAGCAGCACTGTGTGTACACGGTGTATATATCGCTCAATTTAAACGCACTCTGCCCTGTATGCGCGCTTCTGTCGTTCAAAGGTCTTTAGTAACAGCCCAAAGGGCGCTAGCTACGTCACTTGTAATTAATCAAGTTTTAACTAGGACAGCACATCAAAGTTATGTACACTTTAGTATTGTTAACAGTGCATATAACATAAAACCGTCGTGCCATTAGCTGGGGATACACCGTACAGACAGGTCCTATTCATCAGCACAGAAGCCTGGCCGTTACTAGGGACTTAGTTTTCAAAGTGTACATTGACATGCTGCTCCAGACTGTTCTTGGGGAAGTTCAAGTGGCAGATGGGGCACTGGCCTTCGTTGGGTCCCTGCAAGTCATGGGAGGGGGAGGGGGTGGGTGGGGCACATTTATAATGGTGCATGTGAAATGTAGTAGGTGTGTGTGTGTGTGTCCAGTAAACCCACAGGTGGAGGGACTGGTGCAGGTACATGAGCTGGTGGAGCAGATGGTTGATGAGGAGTGGGGGCGGGTCCTTGGTTGTGGGGATAACCCTGAGCTGGATAGCGAATAGGGGGTGGGGCATAGGGCTGCACGTAGGGAGCACTGGGCTGAGGCGGCTGGTAGGGCACCTGGTACTGCGGGGCCTGCAAGGGACACAGAGCACCTTGCAGTGCACTCCCACTGGCACTGACAGACAGACTCACAGGCAATGCATGAACAGTTTCTACTCCCGTCTGACAATGACATGCACTGCAACAGCCCTTGCTGCTTTGTGAATCTGCACAGAACCCTTCTTCCTACATTCCACCCTCCTCCCCACCCTCCTCTTATCACCTCCCACCCCACTCCCCATCCCCTCCCTCCTCACCCGCTGTCTCTGCTGCTGCTGCACATCAAGGCTCTCCTGTCTCAGGCGCAGTCCCTCCCGAAGGTTCACCACCTCACGCCTCTCCTGCTCCACATCCTCTTCTAGCTCAGCAATTCGGTCCTGAAGGAGAGTGATCTCTCCATTCTTGTCATGGATCTTACGGTCGGTCCTGCAGTGAAAGAGATACAGACAGCAGGATGTTGGAGGGAGGAGAATGGAAGAATGGATAATTAAACACAGGGACACAGAACCACTGGTGCAAGAGCCTTAGAGTGTTCCCCTTCCACACCCTCCCTTCCTCCTACACCCATCACCCCCCTACCAAACCCTCTCTCCCTCCTCCCATCACCCCCCCCCTCCTTCCATTCCCTCCCTCCCTTCTCCACCCCTCACCTCTCTTCAATAACCATAATCTCTGCCTCCATCCTCCTGTGTTCCTCAGTGGCCCGCTGCAGGGCCTCCTCCAGCTCGGCAATGCGCACATCCTTCTCCTTCCCCTCCTCCTTGCGTTGGGTGAGCTCCTGCACAGCCAGCTCTTGCGTGGAGGAGAGGTCCTCCAGCTGAGCGGCAAGGCGGGCCTCGCGGGACCTGTGGAGGAGGGGAGGGGGTGAACAAGGTCATGTGATTACCATGTGAATGTCATGTGACCGTCATGTGACTGCCATGTGACGGTCATGTGACCCAGTTTGTACACACAGTCATCACACACAAATGGCTATAAGGGCCGTTCTCTCTGAACACACTCACTGTGAAGCAGTCAGCTGCTTGGTCAGCTCCTCCACTTCTCGGCCGGAGCTCACAACCACCATGCTCTCCTGAGGTGATGAGAGAAAAGGGGAGGGGAGGGGGAGGTGTAGGGGGAGGGGGAAGAGGATGGGGGTGAACATGCACTGTTGGCAGTCAGCAGACCGGGCCCAATGTGCACACTGCGTGCTGGCCCTGTGCTGGGACCAGCATGTGAGTCACACGCACACACACACACACCTGTACTTTCCTGAGCTGCCTGCTCAGGTCGTTGGCCTCAGTAGCCTTCTTGGTGTACTCCTCCTTGCCCAGCTCCAGCTTACGAGTCAGCTCAACCTCTCTGTGAACAAACACAAGTGGACAACACCCTCACACAGCAACACAAGCACACATGCACACACACACACACACACACACACACACACACACACACACACACACACACACACACACACACACACACACATACGCACGCACACACACACACATACACCTCCCTCCTGCCCCACCCCTCCCTTCCCTCCCCTCCCTCCTGCCCCACCCCTCTGTTCCCTCCCCTCCCTCCTGCCCCTCCCTCCTGCCCACTGCACTTCCCTCCCTCACCTCTGTCTCATGCGCTCCAGCTCTGGGAGATACCCACGCAGTTCACTGTTTAAGGAAGCATTGTCTGCTTGCAGCTTCTCAAATGCACGGCGTAGGGCCTCATGGGCCTCAGGGTCTACCCCCTCTGCACTGTGCACGGTGGGTCTGTCATCCGGGGCGGCGCCAAGCAGCTCGGCCACATTGGTCTGTGCATTAGCCAATTCCTCATTCTAAGGTGATGGAAAGGGGTTGGGAAGTGCAGGGGAGGGGAGGGGCAGGGGATGGGAGGGGAGGGAGGGGAGGGGCAGGGGGAGGGAAGGGGAGGGACAGGGGATTGGCGGGGCAGGGGGAGTGGGAAACATCAGATATGACACTAACGAGACACCCCCCGCATACATTAGTAGTCCAGCCACCCGCACATGTTGCCACGGCAGCATGTCGTCACATGGTACATACAACAATTTCATGCTTAGCTTCTTCCATCCAATCTTACCAGCCTCATGATGGACGCCTCCTTGGTGCTGAGCTGCTCGGCAAACTCCCTGAGCTGCTCCCTCATCTCAGTCAGCTTCATCTCACACGCCGCCTTCTCCGCAGACAGCTGCTCACAGGTCTGCTCCTTCTGCCTCAGCTTCTCTGCCAGCTCATTGTGTGAGGTAAGATGACCGCACATCTGAGGGGAGGGAAGGGGAGGAGAGGGAAGAGGAGAAGGGAGGGGAATAGGCAATTGAAGTATGCACACACAACTAAAGCAGTACTGTGCTACTCCAAAGCCCTACTGAGAGGATGCCTACCCACACTCCTTCCCCTCACCTCCTCAAACTGTGTCTTCTGGTCTGTCATCTGCAGGCGCAGTGCAGTCAGCTCACTCTGGAGCTGCCCCACCTCCACCTCCTGCTGCTCGCTGGCCGAGGTCAGCTGCAGTTGGAGAACCGCGTTCTCGGCTGTGACAGGAGGGACAGGGTACGGGAGGTGGAGGAGGACTGGCCATTGGATCACACAGACACATCCTCCGCAAGCCTCTTCTCTCCCCACACCACTGCATCCCTTCTCCCCACACAGCCATAAAACCCTCTCCGCTTACCTTGCACACTTTCCCTCTCTCTCTGAACTCCTTCAAGCTCTTTCTTGTACTTCTCGGAAAACTCATCAAACTCGCGCTGGAGGGCCTCAATCTGCACATCCTTGTCGAGGGACTCTTCCCTCAACTGAGCTATAATCTGTTCAGACTTTTCCAGCCGAGAACCGAGGTCTCTCTTGTCACCAAGAGCTTCTGCGAGCAGGTTGTCTACACCCACCTTCTCCTCCTCCTTTGACGACAGGGTCTTCTTGAGGGACTGGACCACAGCTACACAGCAGAGAGGGAGACAGGGAGGAGTCAGCAAGTAGCCTGGTCCGGTGAACCACACACTACCCCCGTACAGTGAACAGTCTTCAGGAAACACTCCACAGTAGACACCTCCAGAATGCACATATCTTGACAATCAAACAAAAGGTCCTATTCTACTAAGAACAGCACGGACCAATGGAGATTCACTCCATGCCTGGAGCGGACCAATGGAGATTCACTCCATGCCTGGAGCGGACCAATGGAGATTCACTCCATGCCTGGAGTGCTGTATGCCTACAGGGCAACGGAGGTCTGGATTCGGCCATATACGGTGGTGGACTGAAATATGAATATCATTACACAGAATGGACGGTGTGGTTAGTATTAGCTTAGGGTTAGGGTTAGGTTTTATAAAATATTATAATATTTCAGTCTCTGCACACGAGGCACCTACTGGAGTTCAGACGTTTGGCTTCCTTTGGTTGCAAATGTACACAACAAATGGATCTGTTGTGTACACTTGAAGAGGGGTGCGCTAACACCAAACAATATTGTCATGATTTGTTCTAGACATTTTGCAACCGACAAAGGCATTTTTGGGGCCAAGCTGTCTAAAATGTCTAGCTTTGCTGAACTAGTCCACCATCTCACGTAGGTGTGCTAAAGCAGCCCTTTCCTTCAAGCAACTCAGCACGCCCTACCTATTAGGGTACCATATTATTATGCATGCAGTTCACAGGTGGTGGAGATCAGGCAAGCACATGGGCTGGAAGTCAGGTGAATGCACAGTGTCTACACACACATACGTGCACGCACACACACACACACACACACACACACACACACACACACACACACACACACACACACACACACACACACACACACACACACACACAAACATACACACCTCATGCTACATGCTTGTGTATATATTCCAAACATAACACACAGGGAGGAATGAGATAAATTCCGAGAGAAACCAGATCATTCCCGAGAAGTGGTTCTAATAATAGAGATGATGTAATATGCCAAAATAGTAACACTATTATCCTGTGATACTGCATTATCTCATACAGAATACAGTCAACTGCAGATTTAGTATCCAATTGCACCTTCAACAGCCAGGGGACAATCCTACATCAATTAACACTGCACTCTCCACCTTCACTGAATGTGGCCCATCCTAGTGTAAAGGTGTCTCAACAGGACAGAGTATAGCGTGACCTACACCTCTGTTCTGAGCAGGTGGAGCTGACATGCAGGGCGTGACCACTTGGTCAAAGCAGACTAGACACAAGGAGGGGGAGGGTGGTGGTGGGGCACAGGGCAGGGAGAGACTAGACACAAGGAGGGGGAGGGTGGTGGGGCACAGGGCAGGGAGAGGCTAGACACAAGGAGGGGGAGGGTGGTGGGGCACAGGGCAGGGAGAGACTAGACAAAAGCAAAGGAACTTAATGAAGTATGCACCAGGCTACCTTTCGTGGAGTGTGCAATAACTAAAACAGCAGGACCAGCATCGTTCTCTAATCAGAGTGCATATAGCAGTGTTTGTGTGCGCCCGAGGAGCACTGCTCGCCCTCCTTGTTGCCCAATGGCGTGTCAGGCTCAGGCTATACCAGCAAGTGTGTATGTGTGTCTGTGCATGCACAGGCCTTGTGAAGAGAAGTGGGGGGCCAGGTACAGGAGCCATGAGTGATGTGTCCACACCAGTGGTGCATGGCGGACAACATGGTGGGAAGAACTAGCAGCAGTGAACAGGAACAGAGGAGCAGCCCCTCAATCTCCATCTCTCCCTACTACTCCCCACCCCTCCCTCCCATCCCCCACTCTCTTCACTACCCCTCCCACCCCCACTTACCTCGCAGCTCCTCATTCTCCTTGGTTCTCTCATCCAGCTGCCTCTTAATGACTGATGCCTCAGTGTCAATCATCAGCATGGACTCCATCCCGTCCGTTGAGGGGATCTCAATGAACTCGGGGTCTCCCTCCAGAGGCACGCCAATGTGGAAGGCATCACTCACAGCGACCACACGTCCACTGTTGGAGACAAATGCAAACTGGGATGGGGAGAGATGAGGAGGGAGTGTGGATGCATGCGTGTCAGGAAATGCAAGCAGAATATGTGTTAATGCAGCCTTCGTCTGGACAGCACTGCCCTTTCAGACCACGCGGAAGAGCGTGACAGCGCCACGTGTCCAAATTTACCTGGTAAAAATTCCCGTCCTCGGCGGGTACGGAGCGAGCAGCGAAAGTCACCGATACATCAGTGGGGTCCTTTCCCGCATCCGCCGTTGTCAGGGGCACCCATTGGAACGTGTAGTAGTCGCGGGATGAGGCGAAGCCCACCCTGAAGATCCCAACCCAGTCCCGGGAGGTTCGCGGTACACTTTTCTCTGCCACCAACTTCAGTAGGATGTCCTCTCCCGGCGGATAAGCGGCACGCACGTTGGAGAAGCGAATACCTTTGCTCAGCTTAGTACTAGACTCAGCCATGGTTTCCTGTATGACTGTATAAGGGTAGCCTTGACATACAGTTTATATATTATAGTTAGTCACGTGCTAACTATATACTAAAATTAGACTATAGGCTTACGTCATTTTGAAGCTGTATAAATTATTTTGGATACTAAGAGACACTGACTCATGCACTGCCACATTGCGTGATAACATTCAGTCCATATTAGTGACCAGACATGACATGACATAGCTGACTTAAATGGCAAGCTACTTACTACCACAAGTCACCACTGTGGTGCAGTCGTTTTAGGGTTGGTTGCAAATTGCAGGCGGATTCAGTAATTCATGTGTTATTCACCTGGACCAATAGAGATGCTTGGCATAGGCCTAGTGCGTATGCATGTAGATTGAATTTCATAAGTCCAAATGACTGTCACGAGGAATGCCTAAAACTTACAGTTTGCAACCAACCCTAAAACGACTGTATATCTATAACCAATCGACCATTTTCACATTATGTAAACTCTCTAGAGGCCACCCAGTTGCCATGGTCACTGAGACAGAAACAGTAGTAATGGAGACAATAGGCAAAATATCTTCTGTGTACATTTACACCCAAATACGTACATTTGCTAGTGAGTACCCAGCAGGTATACACGTACATTGAGTACCCAGCGGGTATACACGCATACATTGAGTACCCACCGGGTACACACGCATACATTGAGTACCCACCGGGTACACACGCATACATTGAGTACCCAGCGGGTATACACGTACATTGAGTACCCACCGGGTATACACGCATACATTGAGTACCCAGCGGGTACACACGCATACATTGAGTACCCAGCGGGTACGCACGCATACATTGAGTACCCAGCGGGTGCGCACGCATACATTGAGTACCCAGCGGGTATGCACGCATACATTGAGTACCCAGCGGGTATGCACGCATACATTGGGTGCCCGTCAGTTCCCTGTGCCTGTTCTTATTTCCTATAATTATAGCAAGCTTGTGGTTAAAAGCCTACGTTCAATTTATTCATGCTAATTCTACACTTCCCTTATTAGCCCAACCACACTGTTCCCCTCTCCCCCCCTATGTTAAATGAGTTACACAATACATTTGCCTGCAAGCCACACATTTATATATTTATACAGCCTGTAGTCTAATAACATGTATTGCAATACAAATGAAACATAAACAAAAGAACATATAGAGTACGTATACAAATGCAGAAAGACAGCTTGACAACTGTTTGTCAAAAGTGACCCAAAAATACCTTCAACAACAAGACTCATGTCCTTGATAAATGCTCTGTCTAATGTTCTAATACAAAAGCGTACACATACAAAGAAAACTGCAAAACAACCCTACAGTAAGGCTCCCCCCCCGACCCTGCATGTATGCGCTCCATGCGCGGTTAGGTGCAGGCCTCCACAGGTAGTGGGGACTCTGCTGCACGCGAAGGAGGGGAGAGGACCTGTGCTGGAATCTGGGATGGAGGGATCTGTGGCGATCGGGTAGCCTTCTGGATACTACACTTGTGCATCACCAGCAGACTTGGGAAGGCAAAGGCCTTCCCGCAACCGGAACACTTGTACGGGCAGTACTTGGGGTGGGTCTTGATGTGTTTCTGGTAGTCCTCCAGCTCCTCCATGGAGAGGTGGCACTCCTGGCAGGTGAACCGCCCAGGACCAGAGTGGATCACCTTGTGGACGTTGAGGTAGGCCTCGTGGAGGAAGGTCTTGCTGCAGAGATCACAGGAGAACTGGTGGGCACTGGTCTGGTGCGAGGAGAGGAGCTGCTGCGACGAGAAGGACAGGCTGCAGTGGATGCAGCGGATCACCTGTTCTGGTTCTGCTGTCTTCCCACTACAGACATGGTCCTGGTGCGCCGACAGCTGTGTGAATGTCTCATTGCAAGTGGTGCAGCGGAAAGCAATATTGCCTCCTTCGCGCCTCCTCCTCCGTGTCCTGGTGACCACGCCGTCCTCCTCGGCCAAGCTGTCCCTCCTCATCTCTGCATGCTTTGCCTGAATGTGGTCATACAGGCTCTCAATGCGTGTGAATGTGCGGCTGCAGTACTTGCAGGTGATGTCCTCTGCGTCCAGCTGCAGCCCTTCCACAGCCGCCGGGTGCTGGGCTTGCACGTGCTGGAACAGGCTTTGGTAGCGAATGAAGGAGCGTGAGCACAGCTTGCACTCTACACGCGGACGCTCGGGGTCGTGAATGGACATGTGCCGCATCAGCTTGTTTGGCTTGCCAAAGCTCTTGCTACAGACTACACACGTGTACATCTTCATCTTCTTGTCCTCCTTGGCCTTCTTCGCTGGCGGCTCACTGTCCTCCTCCGGGATGGCATCTGGGAAGAGACTCAGAGCAGAAGCAACGCTTGTGGAGGCTTGGGCATACGACGGGTCGGCTCCGGTGGTATCCATGGGTAGGGGCTGGGGGCCAGCTATGTTTACAGAACTCAGCAGGCTCTCCCCGGGTGGTGGGCTGGCGGCGCTGACCCCCTCCACAGCCTCCGCCGGTGGGTCCAGGGTCAGGGGGGGCAAGGGGTCGGTGATAGGCGCTGGAGTGTCTGCGCTGTCCCCAAACTCAACAAAGAGGTGGTAGTTGCCAAGGTCAACCTGCTGGTTTTGTGTCTCTCGGTGCTGGCTGAAGTGCTTGATGAGGGGCGTGCGGTACTTGAAGGTCCTGGTGCATATCTTGCAGGTCATTGCCGGCAACCTGCTCTTCGGAGTGCCTTTCTTGGCTGGTGTGGCCACGTTAGTCCTGCAGTGGAGGAGGAACACCACAGTGACACCATTGTCCAAAAAGCCCCCGAGCAGTACAAGTTCCAGCAAGCAAACAGTTTAGCGTACTTTTGGAAAGATGTCCCAATGCTGGTTGGTGCCTCAGCAATGCTGACCACGCTGACCCCATCCCTGGAGGAGAGGGAAACAGGCTTCAACACATGCAGCCATGCATGTGGGCACACACCACAGCCACCCCTCACACACACACCACAGCCACCCCTACCACACACACCACAGCTACCCCTACCACACACACCTGGTCGCAGTAATGCTGTTCTCTGCTGCAGGTCGTTCCTTGCCTGTCGGCACCTCCAAGTCCTCAGGGACGGTTGTGATGCTAAACACATTGAGGCCTACGCCCTCAGATGTACCAGCAGCAGTCTCCTTGACACCACTACCAATAGACACTATGGCAGAGCCCGGTGTCGTTGTAAACGTTGGCATAGCAACCATCTTAGGGGCCACAACGACTGCAGGAGGCGAGGTGGCTGTGAGTGACACGACGGGGTGTGTGGTCATGGCTGCCCCGTCCCCCAGCTGCATGGCCCCCTCCAGACCAATGATGGCCGCTTCAGCCACCACAATGTCCTGCAACATTGTCGACACCTCACTCTTCAGGGAGCCAACCTGAGGAAGTGGTGGAAAGTGACGGCAAATTGATTCTCCACACCCAAACCCTCTGTGTGCAGCTTGCATTCCCTGCCAACTCCAGCAATCCAGACACCCTCCCCGACATGTAGACTCACCTAGAGGCCCCAAAGTCTAACCCAAACTTAATCCCAACCCTTATGTAACAGGTCGCCACATTCCCTTACCCCAATCTGCTTCAATCTTACCTTTTCCCTCGTTCTCGCCAGCGCTCCAAGCTGCAGCGTTCGCTGCGCACTCCTCCGATTGCTCTCCGCGGCGGGAAGGAAGCTCACGGTCGACCCCAGCAGCGCGTGGACCTGCAGGACCTGAGCAACCAGCGCGGAGGCGCCGCGCTCCGTCTTGCTCAGCGCCTCGTCTGCCTGGCGCCTCAACTGAGTAAAATACTGTCGGTCGCTGTAGACGGCTGGGTCCTGGGATGCCATTTCGTTCGGGGAGTGAACTGTTGGGTGGAAGGAGCGATGGTAAGGACAAGTAAACACGCGCTAGAGGGCCCGGCAGAAGAATGGAGAGAAAAGCTACATAATTTCTTGTACTCAAATTAAAACAGGGGTCGCGTACCAACTTCTCAAAGCCAGCAAATCTCAGGAACAAATTTCTTCCCTGCGGTCTGTGTCTTGGTAAAATTTGCACTTTACACCGGAAATCACACGAATTCCTGCGAATCACGTGCGAAACTAGTGCAAACATTTTCCTGACTCAGGAAAATGTGTCACCGAGAGACTGAATACACTCCAGGGGGTGTACATCAACGCGCGCGTGCTAACAAGCGACAATCCGTGGGTATGCGCCGACCCTACTGGTGGTCAGGCATGGCTGTAGCATGATGTTCGCATGTAAACACGTCCCAGAGCATGCATCTGCTACAGATGCCAGACCAGCACACACCAGCACAATGCCAGTATCACTGAGTGGGCTTACCGTCGGCATCAGTGCTCGTGCTGCACAGCCACCCACGAACTTGCCACCATTGTAGCTTTAGCCACAAGTCTGGGTATTGTGGCTCCCGCAGAGACATGCAGTTTGGTAACAATAGGGTTTGTACACCTTGCAGATGTAAAGCAACAAACTGCCTATGAGCACCGTATACCTAGCCACTCAGGACAATATCGAACTGCCTATGAGCACCGAAGAGTTACAAAGCAATGTTTCTAATAAAATAACGGCTGAGACGTGTGGCTCCCACCGTTCACTGTTTGGCTAGCGGCTAGTGTGTTGTGTGTGAGCCGTCCTATACTGTAACGCTGTTACTAGGTAGCTTTGGCACCTCACAGTGCATCACTGAGGGCTGAGAACGAAAGGGCTGGTGGAATGGCCGGCCGCGTTAGCTGGTTCCTGGGAGACGGCTTCGCTCACTTTCCCTGCATCACTGAAGTCTTCTTCCCTGATGGAGGAGAAGGCCAGTTCACCAGACGGAGCCTCCACTCCAGAGGTGCCACACGCTTTAGCGGCACTGCACGACTGCTGGTGAGCCACTATCAGGCTTGGGAAGGCAAAGGCCTTCCCGCAGCCGGAGCACTTGTACGGGCAGTACTTGGGGTGGGTCTTGACATGCTCCTGGTAGTCGTCCAGCTCCTCCATGGAGAGGCGGCACTCCTGGCAGGTGAACCGCCCAGGACCAGAGTGGATCACCTTGTGGACGTTGAGGTAGGCCTCGTGGAGGAAGGTCTTGCTGCAGACGCCACAGGAGAACTGGTGGGCGTTGACCTGGTGAGTGGCCAGCTGGTCATAGGTCACAAATGCGTGGTTGCAGTGGATGCAGCGGACCATGGGGTCAGGGTCCTTGCTGGCTCCGGCACAGTCGTGGGCCTTGAAGGCCGTGAGGAGAGAGTAGGTGTTGCCACACCCACTGCAGCGGTAGGCCATGGTCCCGCCCTCAACCCTCCTCCGGCTAACCTCCTCCTTAGGGACCTCCAGCAGCAGGTCGCCGGAGCCCTCCCTCGTGTCAGGGTGCTGGGTCCGCATGTGGTAGTACATGGTGTCGTAGCGGGTGAAGGAGCGGTTGCAGTGCTTGCACTCAACACGGGGCCGCTCTGGGTCGTGGATCTGCATGTGGCGAACCAGTTTGTTGGCTCGGTTGAAGTGCTTGTTGCACACAACACACGTAAACTTCTTCTCGGACTGCCCTCCTTTGTGGACGTCCAAGAGGGTCTTGAAGTTGATCTTCCTGTCTGGAGTGCCCGCAGTAGAACTTCCCTCCTCGTGACTACTGATGGCGTGCGTGAGGGCATTGACGGTGCCAGGGTCGCTGCACTCGATGAAGTGTTGGAAGTTGCTGGTGTTGATATTCTGCTCTGGGTGGTCACGAAAGTGCTTGAAGAGAGGAGCTCGATATTTGAACTGGACTCGGCAGATCTTGCAGATGATTGGTGGCAGTTTCCTCCTTCCGTGTCCCTTTGAGCTCTTGATAGGGATGCCCTCAACAAACGAACTGTGCATGTGCATGCAATGGAGAGAGGGGAGCAGGGAGAGGGGGAAAGGGGGAGAGGGAGAGAGGGGAGGCGACACATTCACCAAATGAATTCCCCTAACTTTCTGGCTAGCACACACACACATGCACACACACACACACACGCACGCACACACACCTACCCAGAGGGTACTGCAGTTTCCACAGCTGAGTCGTCCTTGCTTGAAGCATCCATTTCCTCCACATTGAAGCCATCGTCCCACTGGTCATCACTGCTAGGGCCTACCGAAGGGGATTCCCCACCAAGCAACTGGACAAGTGATGAAACCGCACTGTGGGTTGGCTCTTTGGTAGCCGGTGTAGATGTGGTCAGAGAGGCAGATGTGGGGTCTTCCTCTGCTGATTCCACGGCCAGTTTCAAGCTCACAATGGCTGCCTCGGCCACAACAATGTCCTGCAACATCACAGACACCTCGCCCTTCAAGGCTGTAACCTGCGTGGTTGGGGCAGGGGTGGAAGGGGTCAGATGAGGAAAGGAACTATCGTTCATTTGGCAGAAAATACGACACATCACCAAATGAATGTCCCCTAACTTTCTGGCTAGCACACACACACACGCACACACACGAACCTGCTTCTCAATCTTGCCAATGCTGCTCACCAGCTGCTGCTGCTGGCTTGTTTTGAGGGGAAGCCCCACTGTGGCCCCCAACAAGGCATGTGCTTGCAACACTTGTGCTACCAGCGAGCAGGCACGCTGTTCTGTCCTACTGAGCGCCCCCTCAGCCTGCCCCCTCAGCTGGGTGAGGTACTGGGTGTCAGCGCTGACAGAAGAGTTGAGGGCAGCCATTGTGACCGACAGGAGTCAAACCTGGAGGTGGGAGGACAACCCTGTGTGTGCCTGACACACACACACACACACACACACACACACACACACACACACACACACACACACACACACACACACACACACACACACACACACACACACACACACACACACACACACACACACACACACACACACACACACACACACACACACACACACACACACACACACACACACACACACACACACACACACACACACACACACACACACACACACACACACACACACACACACACACACACACACACACACACACACACACACACACACACACACACACACACACACACACACACACACACACACACACACACACACACACACACACACACACACACACACACACACACACACACACACACACACACACACACACACACACACACACACACACACACACACACACACACACACACACACACACACACACACACACACACACACACACACACACACACACACACACACACACACACACACACACACACACACACACACACACACACACACACACACACACACACACACACACACACACACACACACACGGGCTTTCAGTAAGCATAAAAACACGCTGTAAAGTGCGGTATTAGTGATCACTACACTGCAAGTGTTCTCTAGTAGTTGGCAGTCATGTGGGAGAAGGGAGGGAGGGGGGGTCTGAGAGAAGAGAGAGGGCTAAAGCTCTGAAGGGTGGAGGGGTGGGGTAGGACTCGGCTCACTATAGACAGGCGGGACGACAAGCTAAACAAATCGATCAAACAGACCCTTCCCAAAAATGCGCAGCGCATGAGACCCACACATGTGCACTTGCACTGGAATACACTCGGGGATAAAACGTACTCTTCGCGCGTTACGTTGTGCCAGAAGGACAGAAATCCCAGCGCTCCGGCCTGAACACCACCGAGTCGAGGGCTGAAGATACGTCACACACGTGATCACTACCCCACGTGCACGCGCCAAACATGGATCCCGATTTATATAGTTATTCTCAAACTGTAGCTGTACCGTTATGTTGGCCGTGTACTGCTTAATGATACTCGCATGTCCTTCGAGGTCAGAGCTCAGGTCTCCACCGGGGAGCCACCACCTGGTAGACTAGCTAGGTGTCAGAACGATCGACTATGAATATTGTTATGGGACAACATGCGATGTAGCTGTGTATAGGTGGCTGACTAGAATATCGATGTGATTTACATTCATCATTCATGCGGCATATGTTACAATACTCATTGGTCATGTGTGTTTCCTCCTCCAGTCTAAGAGATCATCATACTCAAAGTCACTATCAACACCACTTTCAGAGTCATTCATTTCTTGATCGTTTTCCACCTCCTTTGCACCGGCCTTCTCTGCCAGCAGGGTCTCTTGCCGCTGCCTTAATACCTCAGCTCGCGTGTACCACGCTCTGGTGCAACAACAGTGAACAGGATGAGAGAGAGGAGGAGGAGAGAGTAAAAGGGCATTCACTGTAGTGCAGTGTCTCAAAATGGCACCGCCCGTGTCACTGTCACACCACTGTCATTCACATTACTGTCAGTCACACCACTGTCACTCACATTACTGTCAGTCACACCACTATCACTCACACTACTGTCACACCACTGTCACTCGCACCACTGTCACACCACTGTCACTCGCACCACTGTCACTCACACTTGCTCTTTCACTTCTTCCAATTCTCTGTCATCCTTTGCAGTTGTGTCATCCTCCTCTTGTATCGCCAGAGACGCCTAGCAACCAAACAACCAACCTCACTCCACCTCCAACAGACATGACTAACAGATCTACATACAACTCCAGCTAATGTGTGGACCACGCTGCAGTGCAACGCTCTGTAGTGGCAGCCCACCTTCTCCTCCTGCTGAATGCTCTTCTGGAACTTCTCCCACTCCTCCTCCATGGCATCCTTGAACTGCACCTTGCGTGCCTGCACCGACAGCACACACCACCTCCACACAGCACACACCACCTCCACACAGCACACACCACCTCCACACAGCACACACCACCTCCACACAGCACACCACCTCCACACAGCACACCACCTCCACACAGCACACCACCTCCACACAGCACACACCACCTCCACACAGCACACCACCTCCACACAGCACACCACCTCCACACAGCACACCACCTCCACACAGCACACACCACCTCCACACAGCACACACCACCTCCACACAGCACACCACCTCCATACAGCACACACCACCTCCACACAGCACACCACCTCCACACAGCACACCACCTCCACACAGCACACACCACCTCCACACAGCACACCACCTCCACACAGCACACACCACCTCCACACAGCACACCACCTCCACACAGCACACCACCTCCACACAGCACACCACCTCCATACAGCACACACCACCTCCACACAGCACACCACCTCCACACAGCACACCACCTCCACACAGCACACCACCTCCACACAGCACACCACTTCCACACAGCACACCACCTCCACACAGCACACCACCTCCACACAACACACCACCTCCACACAGCACACCACCTCGAGCTCCACACAGCACACTACCTCGAGCTCCACACAGCACACCACCTCGAGCTCCACACAGCACACCACCTCAACACACCACACCACCTCCCACAAAGCGCACAGCACTGATGCAAGAAACTATATAACACATGCTGCACACCACACAACCCCTGCCCCTCCCCCTGCTCCTCCCCCTTACCCCACCCCACCCACCTTTGCATCCTTCACTGGGTCGTCAAAGAACCCCTCCGGCAGTGCACCATCCGAAGGTCTCCTTTTAACCCTACAGAGACATTCCATGGGAGTTGCACACACACAAGGGAAGGTGACTGTACTAGTTGGACTTGCAATTAAAGTAGAGAGTGACTGCTTGAAGGCAGAATAGCTACATCACAGACATTGCAGTCTCAGTGACCAAATGCAGACTAAAACATGTGGCACAGCACAGCACAGCACAGCACAGCACACACCCTTCCTGATCCTCTGTCTTCTCTGGCAGCTGGTGGGAGGGTTTCTCAGAATTGAGGGCATCCTTTGGTGGATGGTCCACCTCTTCTTGTGGAGGCAGTGGTGTGTCCCCATTCCCATGCTCCTCTTCCTCACTTTCAGAATCAGAATACACGACTGCTGGTTTTGTTGAAGAGTCAAAGAAGTCTGACGGTAGACTACCAGCAGTGGAGAAGGAGCAGAACTGACATGGCGAGGTGAGACCAGGTTGTAACAGACTTTACACCGAAATTACACTGCTTCGTGCAAACTGCATGAAATGTAGTGAGCTATTTCAAGGTAATGCTGGTCGGCTCAGACCACTGCCCTGTATAAAGAGAGGCTGGTCTCTGCACATAGTTAGGTAATTGATTAGGTATTAAAATGCCATATGGGGTCATTGTGGTCTCGATAGTAGGTAACAACTGGTCTGTGGTGGAGTTGGATTTGAAGAGGTGATCTACATCAGTTTACTTTTCTTAGTCCCATGAATATCATATTAGTCCCATGAATAGCATTAAGTTACATACTCATCCCATGAATATTATTATCTGGAATGGTATAAAACAAAACTGGATGACTCTCAGCCTCCCACAAACTCAGTATAAAGTAGCTAAGTCCTAAGCTAAGATCACAGAAGCTACTCTCTGCCACTAGCTTTTGTTGCAGCCACAGACCAAGCAACCACTGCAGGTGAGTGCAATTGGAGAACATCTTCACTAGCACCTGAAGCCGACCACTTGGAAGCTGGCTAGCTTACATGACAACGCCCTGTGTGCCCTGTCTTGGCAGAATGCAGGAATCACTCCCCCGCTCCTCCCGGTCTACAGCTGCCCTAGTCACCAGTAACCCTGTGTCTCTGGCTAAGACAGGTCCATTTGAAGAACTTGTCCTCCCCCCGTTGCCTCCAGTGAGACTGAAGAGCGGGGAGGAGCTCATCTGTGGCAGGGCTAATGCGCTGACAGACAGGAAGACAGACAGACAGCTGCCTGGGTCAGTGTGGAGTGGAGGAGGGGGGAGAATGGAGGGGGAGGGACAGGGTGGGACAGCATCGACTACCCACCAAGGTGACAGAGAGCTTTGAGCCTCACTTTGAGGTAGTTGCAGAAGTTAAGGAATCAAAGACAGGAGTGTGAACTCAATGCTATCTCAAATCATAGCTACTTCACTACTACATACATACTTCTATATATACGGAATTTGTAATGTTATCGTTACTACATAAACATATACAGAAACAATGTGCTGAGTTTGCCATATACATATATACATATATATATATCATATGCCTTTGATGATATTCATTAGCTAGTAGGCTGACTTAGATGATATTCACAGACACTTAGACTAGCCCTTGCACCCCAGGACCAGCCCAATACTTTATGCTTTGATGATATTCATTAGCTGCCCAGCATACTGTGAAGAATTCCCCATTGTGCAGCCTTGTTCACCAAGTTGTCAAGGAGACTCACTAGAAGCAAACCAGTGAAAGAGAGAGCTGCAGCTTGATCGTATGGGTGCAGGAAGTAATCAGCTCGATCGGATGGGTGCAGGAAGTAATCAGCTCCATCGGATGGGTGCAGGAAGTAATCAGCTTGATCGGATGGGTGCAGGAAGTAAGGGAGATGGCAACAGGCACTGTGCAATACCGTAGTGTGGCATCTTGAGCAGGTGTGCGGACTTGAGCCAGCACTGAACAAGTTTCGTAGATGCATACTACAACGCAGAAGGGGCTCATCCTACCACTTCATACACACAGAGGAGTCCCACAGCTGTGCAGAACCCGAGCAGTGTGTGGAGTGCTGCTTACCCCGAGGGGGCTGTTTCAGAGGACTTTAACTTCTTGGCTGACACCTCAGATGACAGGTCTGTTACCTGCAGGTGTCAGTGGACATGGCATGTCACACAATGACTGTAACACAACCAGCACAACCGTGTACTACAATGTCACCACATCCTCTGTCACCCTACAACATCACTGTAGCCTCCAGCTCTGCGTACACACACACGCACACACACACTCCCACCCCTCACCCTCCCAGTCCCCCCCTTCCTCTTGGCCGGTACACCAGTGCGGACCACAGTCCCCTCTTCAGACCGGACCCCATCCCTGCTGCCACTGCTGCTGTGAGGTGTCCTGTCAGAGCACTGCAACTTGAGAGCAGTCACTGCCTAAAGGAGGGGGAGGGGCAGGGGAGGGGCAGGGGTAAGGCCTCCCAGCGGACAGTCATGAATGGCCTATGGGTGCATGTCTTGTGTTGGTAGGCGGAGTCTGCCATTCATCGCAGCCACTAGCATACAACCGAAGTTGAAGCGAGTCACACGTGCACCGGCACTAACTGTTACTTGGACTACCTGTATGCCCGCACGTGCTGCAGGTAGGTGGGTGCTGTGCACGCATGTGCATGTGTGGATGGTTAGGGTCGAAGCCCGTGCGTGTGTGGGTCACCTCCTTGTGTCTCCTGCTCTGGAGATGAGCAGGCCACACTATCCCGTTCTTCACAGGAACACTGCACACAGCACAGGTCAACTGACCGACAGAGTTGTACCTGTTAGGGGGAAGGGGTGGGGAGGGTTAATGGTTATGTTCACACTAGCAGATACACACATGACAGTAGCGATAAAGCTGAATTAATCGTACTAACTTGGCCAAAGGATGGTCGACCTTCGCTTCAGATCCCTTCTGCTGTTTCATCAATCTGCGAAACGTTTGCTGCTTTGTTGACGCCATTTTGAACAAGTACAAAACCACATTGTACAATAACTACACCTGTTATCTGTATAAATCTCACCACTATGTCAGCTTGGACCAGGGAGGTGTTGGTCCTTTACCGCCGCCTCCTGCGGCTCCACGCAGCCCTGCCTCCAGAGCTGAGGGCGCTGGGGGAGGGGTACCTCAGAGAGGAGTTCCGGAGACACAGAGGAGCCGAAGAGGCGCGTATGACCGCTTTTAAGGAGGAGTGGACTGTGAGAAGTGCAGTATCACGTGACGCCTAATATGTGTCTGCTCATGTGCATGTGTACGTGAGCACACGTGCAGCTTGTGCCAAGCGAAGTCCACTCACGTGGACCTATAGTGTTCCTGCAATGTTTGCACTGAATGAAGCACATGAGAGGGACACACCTGCGCGTGTGTTGCACGTTGGAGGAAGGGTGCATGCACAGCGAGTGTAGTGAACAACTCTCAGTGAAGCCCGTGTATCTGTCTCCTCTGCAGCGATTTGCAGATGTGTTCACTGCCCAAGTGGGCTGCCCAGGGTCCTCAGCAACGTCCCCCGGCCAAGTGGGCTTGAACCTGTCCCTGAGAGTGCTGGATGGGCTTAGAGAAGAGCAGATTGGGCAGCTGTACAAGTTAAAACTGGAAACAGCCAATTACGGGCAATCAGTTCAAGTGACTGACAAGAATGAGTAATGAAAGGCAACTGCCTCCAGCTGAGCTGTGCTACTAGCTCCGCCCCCAGCCCGTCCAGCCCGTTGCCTCCTCCTCACCTTTCCAGATGCCCCGTACGACCACTTAACAGTGCTCTGATCTGATTTATGGTTGAATTCTTGTGCACAATAGCTGGAACACAGAACGCGTATGCCTTTCAGGTGTTGTAGCTGGCATGCATTGGCAGTGGGCCTCCTGAGACAGTGGGTGTAGTGTGGCAGTGGGCCTCCTGAGACAGTGGGCGTAGTGTGGCAGTGGACCTCCTGAGACAGTGGGCGTAGTGTGGCAGTGGGCCTCCTGAGACAGTGGGTGTAGTGTGGCAGTGGGCCTCCTGAGACAGTGGGCGTAGTGTGGCAGTGGGCGTAGTGTGGCAGTGGGCCTCCTGAGACAGTGGGCGTAGTGTGGCAGTGGGCCTCCTGAGACAGTGGGCGTAGTGTGGCAGTGGGCCTCCTGAGACAGTGGGCGTAGTGTGGCAGTGGGCCTCCTGAGACAGTGGGCGTAGTGTGGCAGTGGGCCTCCTGAGACAGTGGGCGTAGTGTGGCAGTGGGCCTCCTGAGACAGTGGGCGTAGTGTGGCAGTGGGCCTCCTGAGACAGTGGGCGTAGTGTGGCAGTGGGCCTCCTGAGACAGTGGGCGTAGTGTGGCAGTGGGCCTCCTGAGACAGTGGGCGTAGTGTGGCAGTGGGCCTCCTGAGACAGTGGGCGTAGTGTGGCAGTGGGCCTCCTGAGACAGTGGGCGTAGTGTGGCAGTGGTAACGGGCAAACTGCATTTGTGCTATATGGTATGCTGCTTGCACACTGCAGTCCTTTTATGTTAATACAATTTTGTGTGTACACATGTTTTAACAAAGTCACTGACAAGTGCACTGTATCCCTGTTGGAGCCAGACAGGCAGGGGTGCAGGCAGTGCAGCCAGACTGCCACCACCCGAGCCCCACTCTGCACCTCACCACTACACTCCGGAGCGCTGCTCTAGCTCCACAGCTAGCCAGAGGACCAGGTGAAGCTGACAGCTCAGCTCAGTCGAGTGCAACTAGTGTTCGGTAGACTGACCAAATGCGGCAGTGGTGGCGTGCAACAATGTGTTACGTTGGCTGCAGTCATGGGCCTACTCAGTACGCTCTAGACCTTATTGCAACACACCACACACACACTGAGAGGACATGTGCAATGTCTATAATATAATATATATTTACATATCAAAACATGTCAATGTTCATATATATATTATCAACATCTTCAGTTGGTACTCTGGGCATCCCTGTAGGGAGGGAGGGAAGGGAAGGGATCCCTGTAGGGAGGGAGGGGGGTGGGACAGGAGTGAGATGAGCCTGCACTTGAGCATCGGACATGGGAAGGTGGTCAGTGCTACACTGGTGAACGGAGCACCAGAGGGGAAGGTGGTCAGTGCTACACTGGTGAACGGAGCACCAGAGGGGAGGGTGCTCAGTGCTACACTGGTGAACGGAGCACCAGAGGGGAAGGTGGTCAGTGCTACACTGGTGAACGGAGCACCAGAGGGGAGGGTGGTCAGTGCTACACTGGTGAACGGAGCACCAGAGGGGAGGGTGGTCAGTGCTACACTGGTGAACGGAGCACCAGAGGGGAGGGTGGTCAGTGCTACACTGGTGAACGGAGCACCAGAGGGGAGGGTGGTCAGTGCTACACTGGTGAACGGAGCACCAGAGGGGAGGGTGGTCAGTGCTACACTGGTGAACGGAGCACCAGAGGGGAGGGTGCTCAGTGCTACACTGGTGAACGGAGCACCAGAGGGGAGGGTGCTCAGTGCTACACTGGTGAACGGAGCACCAGAGGGGAGGGTGCTCAGTGCTACACTGGTGAACGGAGCACCAGAGGGGAGGGTGGTCAGTGCTACACTGGTGAACGGAGCACCAGAGGGGAGGGTGCTCAGTGCTACACTGGTGAACGGAGCACCAGAGGGGAGGGTGGTCAGTGCTACACTGGTGAACGGAGCACCAGAGGGGAGGGTGGTCAGTGCTACACTGGTGAACGGAGCACCAGAGGGGAGGGTGGTGATTGCCAATTGGTGTATGGAGCAGCAAAGTGGAGGCTGCACGAAGGTGTAGGACTCACTGTAGTGCTGAGTCATTGGTATGCACCTCCACACTAAGCTGTGGCTGTAGTGTCTTCCCGCTCTGCGACCTCCCGTAGCGACCCCGTCGGTCGTTAATGAACAGAACAACCAGGGCGGCCAGGATTCCACCTAGGATCACCGTGGCAACAATGAACAAGCTACCCACAGCTGCCACTGCCGTCAGCCCATTGCAGGAGGAAGGAGATGTGGTGGACAGGCCTCCAACAGTGATTGTCGTGGTAGTGGTCGTGTTGGTGCCTGGTTCTATCTTTGTTTCTGTGGTTGTTTCGGTGATAGTTGCTGTGGCTGCAATGGTTGTGATAATTTCAACTTCTGTTGTAGTTGTTGTGACTGTGTCAGTAAAGGAAACAGTGATGGCCGGAGTGGTGGAGGTGCTAGAGGAGACACTGACGGTCGGAGTGGTGGAGGTGCTAGAGGAGACAGTGACGGTCGGAGTGGTGGAGGTGCTAGAGGAGACACTGACAGTTGGAGTGGTGGAGGCCGCGGTGCTTGATGGGGGTGGATCTGGGCAGCCAGTGGTCTCTCCAGTGTCCACGTTCTGCAGGTAACTGCATGGAATGAGGGAGGAGCCATGTGGAGGGAGGGGCCACGTGGGGTGAGAGGGGCCAAGTGGTGGGAGGGGCCGCATGTGGTGGGAGGGGCCACATGGGGTGAGAGGGGCCACGTGGTGGGAGGGGCCAAGTGGTGGGAGGGGCCAAGTGGACAGTGCTGAGAGACTTTGTCATTGGAAGGTGTTTGTGTTTGCATACAACTCACTTTCCAGCTTGGGCAGCTGTTAGGTCAGCTGGCACTGCAGCACACGTCCCTCCTGCTCCACCCGTCCATGCACAGTATGGGTCTTGGACAGCCACACAGTCCCTGGGGGGAGGGGCAGGGGAGGCGGAGGAGGGGGGAGGGAGAGAGGTGTGGGGAGGAGTGGAGGGGAGGACTGGGTGAGCTAGGACTCACTGGCAGGTACTAAAGCGTTCACAGTGGCTGAGGCTCACACGCCACACGCCCTTCACAGTGGTGGAGTACAGGTACTTATTGTTGTCCGCGGGGTCCTCCTGCGGGGTGGGGGTGGGCGGGGCAGTACAGACCAGAGGTCACAGACCACCCAGGGCAGGAGCCAGTCACTTCCGAGGTACACACACACACACACACACACACACACACACACACACACACACACACACACACACACACACACACACACACACACACACACACACACACACACACACACACACACACACACACACACACACACACACAGGGGACAGCACACCTCCTTACCTTAAACATACACCAAACAAATATGGATGAGCAAACACAACTTAAATGTACTTAATCAGTGTCACAGAAATGCACACAACAGCGACAGCACTTGAGGTGTGTTGACTCCGGGTTGTTTCACACACCTTCAAGACCAGGTTGAACACCTCGGTGCCATCCAACTGCCATGAGGGAGGAGGGAGGGAAGAGGAGGGCAAGGAGTGGGAGGGGGAGGAGGGAGGGTTGGAGGAGACATGTTGAACGGCTACCACCACCACAGCGTAGTTCGGCAGCCAACACATGTGCAGTGTTGGTTGAAGGCCACTGTTTTTGGCTGACCTCAATTCTCTCTGATATAATTGGACGGGAGTCTGATGCTATGAAAATTTTGTAAATTGAACCCGTATCTGAGTGAGGAGAGAGAATGAGTGTGCAAGAGAGGGAGGAAAGGCAACAAGATAACGTGGAGTGGTAGCTTCACTGCCTCGGTTGTCACTTGCCGCACACGGACCTGAGCTGACAAACATGACATCCTGGCGCTCCAGAGTTCCATTTCGAATGACAGGCCGCCGAGGGTCCACTTGGATACGGGTGAGTCTGTGAAAGTGAGGGTGTGGGGAGGGGAGCTGTGATTGTGATGGTGAGGGTGCGGGGAACGGGGGGGCTTGTGCTGGTGAGGGTGTGGGGAGGTGTGCTTGTGATGGCAACAGAGACATCTGTGCATTCAGCTGGAGCAGGACAGGCAGGTCACATGACTATCACATGACAGTCACACCACTCACTGAACTCCATCAAGCAAGAAGAGTGGGGGAGCGTCCGGTGTGCCAATCTGCAGCATTGGGGGTTCAATCACGTTCTTGGTAGCATAATCCGAGTTGGCCTCACGGGACCGACCGCCATCAGAGCACTGCAGTGGTGGGGTCAGGGAGGAGTCATGTACAGTGGCAAGAGCGCTTGTGCACCCAAACCCTCCCCAGCTAGCTACACAGCTCACATTGAAACCACTAGGGTTGTCAATTTGCACGCCTTCATGGATGTAGCGCCTCCTGAAGATGTCAAAGAGGCCGTTGTTGTTGTCCCCAGTGCCCCTCTCTCCTTGGTACACGCACACTGCAGACCCCGTCGGCACCTCACTGCAGGAACAGACCAGGGTAGGTGGCATGTGTGGTAGTGCGCTCTGCCTGCCCCTGGCCCCTGCACCTCCCTGCCCCCCCTCCCCCGTCTGCCCCGCCCAACTCACTCTCCCTCAGCGAAGAGCCCATATCCGACCTGGGAGAGGGGAGTGCCTTGTTGAAAGGTGCTGTTAGACATGAGCTGGAAGCCCCCTGGAGGGCGGCAAGAGGAGACGTGTACCTCTGGCCAGTAGGTGCCAGCAGCTGCCTACCCCCACCCACTGCACGTGCCGTCCCTCAACACAGCACTAGGCCCTCACTGGCCCCGCCCACCCACTACACGACCACAGGCACTCACTCAGTCTGTTGTAGGTGTAGGGGAGGTCGGCGTTGGTCTGCTTGGGGATCTGGCAGGAGATGCGAGCTTTGACAAACGTCATTGGAAAGAACTGCTGTTCGTCATTATTGTTGTCCACCTTGCTGCCCTTATTGTTACTGCTGCTGAGCACACTGCTGCTTATGTCATTCTGTGGGGGTGGGGCAAGGGGTGGGGGTACAGGGCGGGGCAAGGGGTGGGGCAAGGGGTGGGGCAACACTTGTGTGAAGTTGCATAAATTGATAACACTAACCCTGCAAACTCGCGCAATTCGAGAAATCCAATTCTGTGTTAGTAGGAGGAAGGAGAGAAACAGGTTAGCACTCGAGAGCAAGAGAGACACACCCACTCCTCTAGATCTGCTGCCCACTGTGCCCACCTACTCCTCTAGATCTGCTGCCCACTGTGCCCACCTACTCCTCTAGATCTGCTGCCCACTGTGCCCACCTACTCCTCTAGATCTGCTGCCCACTGTGCCCACCTACTCCTCTAGATCTGCTGCCCACTGTGCCCACCTACTCCTCTAGATCTGCTGCCCACTGTGCCCACCTACTCCTCTAGATCTGCTGCCCACTGTGCCCACCTACTCCTCTAGATCTGCTGCCCACTGTGCCCACCTACTCCTCTAGATCTGCTGCCCACTGTGCCCACCTACTCCTCTAGATCTGCTGCCCACTGTGCCCACCTACTCCTCTAGATCTGCTGCCCACTGTGCCCACCTACTCCTCTAGATCTGCTGCCCACTGTGCCCACCTACTCCTCTAGATCTGCTGCCCACTGTGCCCACCTACTCCTCTAGATCTGCTGCCCACTGTGCCCACCCCAGTGGTGCACCCTCACATCGTTGCTTTCTGCCTCTTGAAAGGCCACAAACACAAAGTCCAGGTCCGCAGCTGACTCCGCCCCCATCATGTAGTTGTGGGCAAAGATCTCCACAAATCGCTGGGGTCCTATTGGGGGAGGAAGGGGAGGAAGGGGAGGAAGGGGAGGAAGGGGAGGGGGGAGGGAGGGGAGGGGCAGGAAAGGGAGGAGTATATAGCATGGCATATTGGGGGAGGGAAGGGCAAGGGGAAGGAGGGAGGTGTGTCAGCATGAGGTGTGGGAGATGTGAAGTATGCTAACGTGTGAAAAATGACAGACCAACACAAGTGGCAGAGATCAGATTTAGTGAGACCAAAGGGTGGAGTCGGTGGACAACACAGCAGTGACTGGATGACATGACAGGAGTGACAGGTGGTGACATTACAGTTGGTAGTGGGTGACGCTGGACTGGCACATAAGGAAGCTGTACGTCGGTGGTGGGCACCGGTGTGTGGTTGAGGCAGTGGTACTCACTGGCAACGTGTGCGTCTTTGATGGGGTCGGTCCTCATGTTGGTGTCTATGGAGGCCGTGCTGTTCTGGTGCACAAACAGCCGGTTGAACCCGATGACGCCGTAGTTGTTGGTGTTGGTGTAGATGGTGACCCCATTGATGATCACTGAGTCAGTGCCATTGTCATACAGCACTAATATGAAGGGGATGGGAAGGAGGCGGGGAGGGGGTGGGGAGGAGGCGGGGAGGAGGGTGGAGAGAGGACAGGGTGAAGGGTGGGAGGAGGGCAGACAGGGGGAGTGTACAATGAGCCTGGTCAAAACAGAATTGTGGCCCATGTCCCTATTTGTTTGGTGTCAGCGGGCCTCTATGTGTCAGCAAGGGCCTCTATGCGTCAGCAAGGGCCTCTATGTGTCAGCGGGCCTCCATGTGTCAGCAAGGGCGTCTATGTGTCACCGGGCCTCTATGTGTCAGCAAGGGCCTTTATGTGTCAGCAAGGGCCTCTATGTGTCACCGGGCCTCTATGTGTGTCAGCAAGGGTCTCTATGTGTCACCGGGCCTCTATGTGCCAGCAAGGGTCTCTATGTGTCACCGGGCCTCTATGTGTCAGCAAGGGCCTCTATGTGTCAGCAAGGGCCTCTATGTGTCACCGGGCCTCCATGTGTCAGCAAGGGCCTCTATGTGTCACCGGGCCTCTATGTGTGTCAGCAAGGGTCTCTATGTGTCACCGGGCCTCTATGTGTCAGCAAGGGCCTCTATGTGTCAGCAAGGGCCTCTATGTGTCAGCAAGGGCCTCTATGTGTCAGCAAGGGCCTCTATGTGTCACCGGGCCTCCATGTGTCAGCAAGGGCCTCTATGTGTCACCGGGCCTCTATGTGTGTCAGCAAGGGCCTCTATGTGTCACCGGGCCTCCATGTGTCAGCAAGGGCCTCTATGTGTCACCGGGCCTCTATGTGTGTCAGCAAGGGTCTCTATGTGTCACCGGGCCTCTATGTGTCAGCAAGGGTCTCTATGTGTCACCGGGCCTCTATGTGTCAGCAAGGGCCTCTATGTGTCAGCAAGGGCCTCTATGTGTCACCGGGCCTCTATGTGTCAGCAAGGGTCTCTATGTGTCACCGGGCCTCTATGTGTCAGCAAGGGCCTCTATGTGTCACCGGGCCTCTATGTGTCAGCAAGGGTCTCTATGTGTCACCGGGCCTCTATGCGTCAGCAAGGGTCTCTATGTGTCACCGGGCCTCTATGTGTCAGCAAGGGCCTCTATGTGTGTCAGCAAGGGCCTCTATGTGTCAGCAAGGGCCTCTATGCGTCAGTGGGCCTCTATGCGTCAGCAAGGGCCTCTATGTGTCAGCAAGGGCCTCTATGTGTGTCAGCAAGGGCCTCTATGTGTCAGCGGGCCTCTATGTGTCAGCAAGGGCCTCTATGTGTCAGCAAGGGCCTCTATGTGTCAGCAAGGGCCTCTATGTGTCAGCAAGGGCCTCTATGTGTGTCAGTCAGAACCTGTATTCCCAGTACATGCCACGCCAATGTTATTGATGGTCCATTGCCATAGCAACAGTGGCCGCCCACCTCTAGGCAGCTCCACGTAGGGCACCCTGGGGTCGGTCGGTATGGAGCCCACTTCCTGCTGAATGGAGGACCGCGCTGACAGTGGTGTGACGGACTGGACCCCTACGAGCTCACTGGCCTGATGGTGGAGGGAGATTGGGAAGAATGGGGAGGGGAGGGGAGAGGGGAGTGTGCATGTGCCGCTTGCAGTGACACTCCACGGTGCACGTGTGCCCACCTCAACGTAGGTGCAGGCTTGGTGCAAGGAGAAAGTGCCACACAACATCAGTGTCTCCGGGCTGCGTCCCTTCAGCACTCCAAAGTGGCGGATGTGGTTTCGGCAAATGAATGTCTCCTGCATGTGCACACCACACCACTGGTCATCGCCTCAAAGCAGCACACCACACACAGCACTGAGGCACAAGGTGGTACTGGAAAACACATAGTGTCTCATTCCCAATACACATAGTGTCTCATTCCCAATACACATAGGGTCTCATTCCCAATACACGTAGGGTCTCATTCCCAATACACGTAGGGTCTCATTCCCAATACACATAGGGTCTCATTCCCAATACACATTGCTCCCAAGGTCCTTCCAGCACCACCATCCCCTACTTCTTATCCACTACACACCCTCATCTTGTCTATTCCCATTCCCGTTTCCATTCTTCAACAGGATTCACTCACCGCATCTTCAGAGGTGAACACAGACACACACAAGTTTCTTTCCTCATCTGCAGTTGGCCAGTCAATCTGCAGTGGTGCAACACAGCACAGGCACTCACGGCAGGCCACACCCACATGTCTACCACAGGCAGCACCCACAAGGACCACACCCTGCTCAGTGCACGGTGAGGGGGCAGTCCCCACTCGTGTACCTCTAATGTGTTGCTTGTGTAGTGCAGGGGGTGTCGGGGGGAAACCCTAGCTACGTAGTAAGGCCATGCATGGGAGCTTGTGTGGTAGTGTGGTGCGATATGTGTATGCGGAATGAGCCCTTGACAGCAGGTCTGTGACAGCAGGTCTGTGACAGCAGGTCTGTTGACAGCAGTTCTGTTGACAGCAGGTCTGTTGACAGCAGGTCTGTGACAGCAGGTCTGTTGACAGTAGGTCTGTTGACAGCAGGTCTGTTGACAGCAGGTCTGTTGACAGCAGGTCTGTTGACAGCAGGTCTGTTGACAGCAGGTCTGTTGACAGCAAGTCTGTTGACAGCAGGTCTGTGACAGCAGGTCTGTGACAGCAGTTCTGTTGACAGTAGGTCTGTTGACAGCAAGTCTGTTGACAGCAGGTCTGTGACAGCAGGTCTGTTGACAGCAGGTCTGTTGACAGCAGGTCTGTTGACAGCAAGTCTGTTGACAGCAGGTCTGTTGACAGCAGGTCTGTGACAGCAGGTCTGTTGACAGCAAGTCTGTTGACAGCAGGTCTGTTGTCAGCAGGTCTGTGACATCAGGTCTGTTGACAGCAGGTCTGTTGACAGCAGGTCTGTTGACAGCAAGTCTGTTGACAGCAAGTCTGTTGACAGCAGGTCTGTTGACAGCAAGTCTGTTGACAGCAGGTCTGTTGTCAGCAGGTCTGTGAGATCAGGGGTTGACTCACCCTCACTGCTTGGTCCAGGTTGTAGTCCAGCACAAACGCAGCGTCCCTATACACAGAGTGCGCGTGTGTGTGTGAGAAACAGATGAAAGAAAACAGTCTTACAGAATCTACATAAGGAACAAAACCATCAAATGTGTCATACCATGCAATGTGGCACAAGAGTATGTACATAAGTGGAAGGAGAAGTAGACACAGCTCATGTACTGCATCATGGAGTGTACTGTTTCTTCTTCTTGTTTTGTTTACCATCGACCACACACTATTTTGTGCAATGTCGTGCTCCAATACTTTGAAAGTGAGTGAGACCAAAGAATTGTTTTCATTATCCGAGAAATAATAGGCTGGCTCTAGCTATGTATACTACCAACACTTGCAATCTGAGGGAGGCTGGTAGACCAGCTGCCCAGACACAGCTCGTGTACTGCATCAGCCAGCTGTAACTTGCCGCACTCAACACTTAACTGGGCATAGGGTTAACATGAACATGCACCATTGAGTAAACTAGTCTACAACATGGACGGGCGGCTTACATGGCTCCCACGAGTATCCTGTCTTCGCCGTCAAATGTCTCAAACTTCATTGGAGCAGAGAAATGCCTGCTCTCCCCTTGGGCTGGGTTCAGGCTACTGTTGTCACTGAAGCACCGGCAGCCCATAGCTGAGGACAGCAAGGGAGAAACAAATGTAAAATGCACATAGTAAACTAGGGCATACATAAGAATACAGGAGCCTCGCTGGTGACAGACTTATTTAAGCAGAACATACATCTTCCTCCCACCCCCACCCCTCCTCCCACCCCAACCATCCTCCCACCCCAACCATCCTCCCACCCATATCCCCCTCAACCCTGTGGATGGTTTGCACAGCTGAGTGGACAGACACTGACAGATCACACTATCACAATCATTAGCTAGCAGTACACACAGACATTTTACAGCAAGGACTATGAATATCATTATAAAGAGGAATCAGACAATGAATTCAGTTAACCAGGGCTGACTAATCAACTTGAAGCATGATTAGGCCAGTCACTCTTGGCAGGAGGCAGGAGGGGGTGGGGTGGAGCAACAGATGTGAATCAACAGGCAAGCACACACACACACACACACACACACACACACACACACACACACACACACACACACACACACACACACACACACACACAATAAGCCATGCCATGAGAACATGCACACAACATATACATAATATCTTCCTCTCACACACATGCACACGTACATGCTATAATCTGTCAGACTTCAACGGATCAATATTTTGTGGCATGGCTTCAAGACAGGTGCACCACACACACACACGCACACACACACACACGCACACACACACACACACACACACACACACACAGTGAGAGAGAAAGGGAGAGAGAGAGCTAGCCCATTGCCTTATTGCACTTTAGCACCATACAATGTATGTCAACACGTGCATGCAGTCACACAAAGGGACACACGCACACACACACACAGGGGTGTGTTTACTGAACCACCCCTCACGTGCTAATGCAGGTGCAATAGCAGTACACGCCTGTCCCCTGGTGAGTGAAAGTGAACAGGTTTGACTGAATGAAGTGATGAAAGAGGCAGGCTGGTGTGTTTACACACAGGGTCAAGTAGCCCAATGGGCATGCATTCCTTTGGCAACTGTGTGTGCAATGCATGCACACAGCACAACAAGTTTGTCTGTTGGTATGAGGGCACAGGAGACCATCCACATTGCACGACACTGGAGACTTTGCTGCCTCTGTTCCCCTTCCTCTGCCATCACTGCTTCTGAAACAGTTCCACTATTGGCCAAATACGCTTACTGCCCGCCCACACCTCCACTGCAGGATCACAGCTGCTATTAATCAGATTAACTGCACACTGCACACTGCACTAGTTGGACACTCAACAAAATGGAGTTCGATGATAGTTTGGTTCTAGTAGGCCAAACATACAGACAGACACACACACACACACACACACACACACACACACACACACACACACACACACACACACACACACACACACACACACACACGCGCACACACACACACACACACACACACACACACACACACACACACAGGTATGCACACAACCAAAATATTGCACATATACACTTTCAGACACACTTTGCGTTAATTTCAACCAAAAAGTTGTTGAATGCTTGTAGGAGCAACATGGGCATGCGCTGGTCAATGAGAGTACACGGGAAACGCGCCAATTGTTTACAATATAGCTAGCTAGTGCGTGGTACGTGCTCGGCTTGGGGGAGGTGCTGCAGACACGGTACGGCTTCGACGCGCGAGGGGGATGTTCGGGAAGTTACTCTATAGCTAGCTAGTGCTTGTACGTGCTCGGCTGGCTGGGGGAGGCGCTGCAGAGACCGGAAGTGCAGTGTTACTCACGTACGTACGTACGTACGTTTGCAAAAGGCAGCGATAATTCACCTCCATTGAGCGGGAGGGGACAAGTGACACCGCTCTACTGCGCGCGCTGCACACACGCCGGGGAGGGATAGAGCGAGGTGCACATGAACAAGAACTCCGCCCGTTCCGTCCACCGCCGTAGGGGCAATGTGACGCCGAGACACAAGCACGCAGCAGCGAAGCACACGCACGCACGCACGCACACACTACAGCACAATTAACCCGGCCCCACCTCACCCCCACTAGATAAGCAAGCATTGGCCTACCCCCGTCTTTCCTGCGCTGCCTGCGCGACTCACCCGACTGTCCGTTGGAGCAACCAGAGCAGTCTCGGCCATACAGCGCCGCGTCCGAGGGCACAGCATCCGGGAGCGCTCCCCGCGCGCCGACACACCCGCACGCCAACACCAGCAGGAGGTGCGCGCAAACACGGCGGCAGCCCATCTTGTCTACAAATGTGGGAGGGCTGCAAAACAAACGATGATTTTGGGAGGGGCCAGGGGGCGGGGAACACGTGATCTATCTAGCCAAGATGGACGCACCATCCAGTTGAAGCCGCATTGCCGCAAGATGGTATTGTTAGTGATGTTAGAAGTGGGTACGTTCAGTTCATTATATAGCTACACAGCAGGCACGTTAGGGCTGGATGTCACCTCTGTAACGGGAAGCTGAGAATGGACTGGTCTTCATTTACAGCATCCACGGGGAGTTTGTGGCTCAGAACAACACCCTCCATGACGTGAGGGGACTGTGGGCATGCATGCGTGGACGAGTTTGTGACATGTCATTGCTCCCATTTGGCACTACAGTTTAGTCATTACTTCGAATTAGTTGAATTACACTTTGTGATAAGCTAACTAATTTGACGCAAGCAGTCCACAAGTGCGTTGTGTGCAGCATCTAGGGAGGGGGGAGGGGGTGGAGGTGACAAGAAATTCCAATCCTCCCACCCCTCCCCTGGTGTGTTTCCTCCAGCGAAGCCAGATGGAGCGTGTGGTGGAGTGCAAGTTCTGGCACACCTCCTACGGGACCAGCGGGTTTGCTTGGAGGACTGCACAGGACAAGTTCTCGGCTTGCCTCAACCCGGAGAGGGAAATCAGGATCAGGGCATTTGGGAGCCTGGATGGTATGTAAACTGGGAATGTGAACACGAGTGGGAGTTGGAATGGGGGTTAGGTAATAAAGGGAAAGTGGGAATTGGACAGTAGGAAGTAGAACACTATGCATGCATGGGTGTAGTTCGGTGTTGCAAATTAGGCAGAGGTAAGTGGCTCTGCACAGCTGGCCGCGGGTAGCCTGTAGCCGCCCTCATGCTTCATTGGGCACTGTGTGGAGTGTCTTGTACAGTAATTGCAAATGATAACTAAAGGAATTTCCTTTGTCTCCCACTTAGAGCCGTCCACCTGTTGGTGCCCCCTGCCCTACATCAGCGACCGGCAGGCCCTAGTGGCCATCTTGGTTGGCGCTGGTGGGCACATCCATTGTCTGGACACTCCCTCCACCCGAGTGGAGGTGATGGGAGGAGGTGGGAGCGAGTGAGAGGGACCAAGCCAGCCCTCCTGTCATAGCTGTTGGTGTGAACATACGTACCAGGTTGTCCAGGGTCCAGGGTGGTGGACACATCCATCGTCTGGACTCTCCCTCCAGCTGTGCTGTGCCGCTTGTGCACACTGCAGGCCGGCCTTTATGTTATTACATGCAGTATTATTTTTGTATGTATGTCAATGGTGTCACTGACAAATGGACTGTAACCTGCTGCAGCCAGACTATATATTTCACTGTGCAAAGCTACATCACTTGGTATACAGCACTAGCCTCAATCCCTCCAATAGTGCTCCCTTCGTCTCGAGACTAACTTGTCCCTCCAATGGTGTTCACCCAGTAATTGTGGTAGCCAGAGGCACCTGGGGTGCAGGCAGTAACAGCCTTGCCCACCAGACTGCCACCACCCGAGCCCCACTCTGCACCTCACCACTACACTCCGGAGCGCTGCTCTAGCTCCACAGCTAGCCAGAGGACCAGGTGAAGCTGACAGCTCAGCTCAGTCGAGTGCAACTAGTGTTCGGTAGACTGACCAAATGCAGCAGTGGTGGCGTGCAACAATGAGTTACGTTGGCTGCAGTCATGGGCCTACTCAGTACGCTCTAGACCTTATTGCAACACACCACACACACACTGAGAGGACATGCAATGTCTATAATATATATATATATACATATCAAAACGTGTGAGTGGTCATATGTTATCAATAGCTTCAGTTGGGGTTTGTTGGGCATCCCTGTAGGGGGGAGGGGAGGGGAGGGAGGAGGGGGAGGGGAGGGGAGAGGAGGGAGGAGGGGGAGGGGAGGGGAGGGGAGGGAGGAGGGGGAGGGGAGAGGAGGGAGGAGGGGGAGGGGAGGGGAGGGAGGAGGGGGAGGGGAAGGAGGGAGGAGGGGAGGGGAGGGGAGAGGAGGGGGAGACAGGAGTGAGATGAGCCTGGACTTGAGCATTGGACATGGTGAACGGAGCACCAGGGAGGCGTACGAAGGTGCAGTGTGTGGGCTGGGTGCCAGTGTAGGACTCACTGTAGTGCCAAGCCGTTGGTGTGAACCTCTACACTTGACTGTGACTGCAGTGGCTTCCCGCTCTGCGACCTCCCGTTGCTACCCCGTCGGTCATTCATGATCAGAATCACCAGGGCGGCTAGGATTGCACCTAGGATCACCGTGGCAACAACAAACAAGCTACCCACAGCTGCCACTGCTGTCAGCCCATTGCAGGAGGAAGGAGTGGTGAGCAGGCCTCCAATGGTTTCAACAGTGACTGTTGGAGTGGTGGAGGGTGTGGTGCTTGATGGGGGCGGATCTGGACAGCCAATGGTCTCTCCAGTGTCCACATTCTGCAGGTAACTGCATGAAAGAAGGGAGGAGCCATGTGGAGGGAGGGGCCACGTAGGGTGAGAGGGACTGCATGTGGTGGGAGGGGCCAAGTGGACACTGCGGACAGACTTTGTCATTGGAAGGTGTTTGTGTTTGCATACAACTCACTTTCCAGCTTGGGCAGCTGTTAGGTCAGCTGGCACTGCAGCACACGTCCCTCCTGCTCCACCCGTCCATGCACAGTATGGGTCTTGGACAGCCACACAGTCCCTGGGGGGAGGGGCAGGGGAGGGGGAGGAGGGGGGAGGGAGAGAGGTGTGGGGAGGAGTGGAGGGGGAGGACTGGGTGAGCTAGGACTCACTGGCAGGTGCTAAAGCGTTCACAGTGGCTGAGGCTCACACGCCACACGCCCTCCACAGTGGTGGAGTACAGGTACTTATTGTTGTCTGCGGGGTCCTCCTGCGGGGTGGTGGTGGGCGGGGCAGTACAGACCAGAGGTCACAGACCACACAGGGCAGGAGCCAGTCACTTCCGAGGTACACACACACACACACACACACACACACACACACACACACACACACACACACACACACACACACACACACACACACACACACACACACACACACACACACACACACACACACACACACACACACACACACACACACACACACACGTACACCAAACAAATATGGATGAGCTAACACAAGTTAAATGTACTTAATCAGTGTCACAGAAAAGCACACAACAGCGACAGCACTTGAGGTGTGTTGACTCCGGGTTGTTTCACACACCTTCAAGACCAGGTTGAACACCTCGGTGCCATCCAACTGCCATGAGGGAGGAGGGAGGGGAGAGGGAGGGCAAGGAGTGGGAGGGGGAGGAGGGAGGGTTGGAGGAGACATGTTGAACGGCTACCACCGCCACAGCGTAATTTGGCAGCCAACACATGTACAGTGTTGGATGGTCTTTGGCTGACCTCAATTCTCTCTGATATAATTGGACGGGAGTCTGATGCTATGAAAATTTTGTAAATTGAACCCGTATCTGAGTGAGGAGAGAGAACGAGTGTGCGAGAGAGGGAGGAAAGGCATCAAGATAACGTGGAGTGGTAGCTTCACTGCCTTGGTTGTCACTTGCCGCACACACACCTGAGCTGACAAACATGACATCCTGGCGCTCCACAGTTCCACCTCGAATGACAGGCCGCCGAGGGTCCACTTGGATACGGGTGAGTCTGTGAGGGTGAGGGTGTGGGGAGGGGAGGTGTGCTTGTGATGACAACGGGGACAGCATCTGTGCATTCAGCTGTAGCAGGACAGGCAGGTCACATGACTATCACATGACAGTCACACCACTCACTGAACTCCATTTAGCAGAAAGAGTGGGGGAGCGTCTGGTGTGCCAATCTGCAGCATTGGGGGTTCAATCACGTTCTTGGTAGCATAATCCGAGTTGGCCTCACGGGACCGACCGCCATCAGAGCACTGCAGTGGTGGGGTCAGGGAGGAGTCATGTACAGTGGCAAGAGCGCTTGTGCACCCAAACCCTCCCCAGCTAGCTACACAGCTCACGTTGAAACCACTAGGGTTGTCAATTTGCACGTCTTCGTTGATGTAGCGTCTCCTGAAGATGTCAAAGAGGCCGTTGTTGTTGTCCCCAGTGCCCCTCTCTCCTTGGTACACGCACACTGCAGACCCCGTCGGCACCTCACTGCAGAGAACAGACCAGGGTAGGTGGCATGTGTGGTAGTGTGCTCTGCCTGCCCCTGGCCCCTGCACCTCCCTGCCCCACCCTCCCCCGTCTGCCCCACCCAACTCACTCTCCCTCAGCAAAGAGCCCATATCCGACCTGGGAGAGGGGAGTGCCTTGTTGAAAGGTGCTGTCAGACATGAGCTGGAAGCCCCCTGGAGAGCGGCAAGAGGAGGCGTGTAGCTCTGGCCAGTAGGCGCTGCCACCTGCCTACCCCCACCCACTGCACGTGCCGTCCCTCAGCACAGCACTAGGCCCTCACTGGCCCTGCCCACCCACCACACGACCATGGGCACTCACTCAGTCGGTTGTAGGTGTAGGGGAGGTCGGCGTTGGTCTGCTTGGGGATCTGGCAGGAGATGCGAGCTTTGACAAACGTCATTGGAAAGAACTGCTGTTCGTCATTATTGTTGTCTACACGACTGCCCTTCCTGTTACTGCTGAGCACACTGCTGCTTATGTCATTCTGTGGGGGTGGGGCAAGGGGTGGGGGTACGGGGCAGGGCAAGGGGTGGGGCGAGGGGTGGGGCAACACTTGTGTGAAGTTACATAAATTGATAACACTAACCCTGCAAACCCGTGCAATTCGAGAAATCCACTTCTGTGTTAGTAGGAGGAAGGAGAGAAACAGGTTAGCACTCGAGAGCAAGAGAGACACACCCACTCCTCTAGATCTGCTGCCCACTGTGCCCACCCCAGTGGTGCACCCTCACATCGTTGCTTTCCGCCTCTTGGAAGGCCACAAACACAAAGTCCAGGTCCGCAGCTGACTCCGCCCCCATCATGTAGTTGTGGGCAAAGATCTCCACAAATCGCTGGGGTCCTATTGGGGGAGGAAGGGGAGGGGCAAGGGGAAGGAGGGAGGTGTGTAAGCATGAGGTGTGTGAGATGTGAAGTATGCTAACGTGTTAAAAATGACGGAACAACACAAGTGGCAGAGATCAGATTTAGTGAGACCAAAGGCCTGAGTTAGTCGACAACATAGCAGTGACTGGATGACATGACAGGAGTGACAGGTGGTGACATTACAGTTGGTAGTGGGTGACGCTGGACTGGCACATAAGGAAGCTGTACGTCGGTGGTGGGCACCGGTGTGTGGCTGAGGCAGTGGTACTCACTGGCAACGTGTGCGTCTTTGATGGGGTCGGTCCTCATGTTGGTGTCTATGGTGGCCATGCTGTTCTGGTCCACAAACAGCCGGTTGAACCCGATGACGCCATAGTTGTTGGTGTTGGTGTAGATGGTGACCCCATTGATGATCACTGAGTCGGTGCCATTGTCATACAGCACTAATATGAAGGAGGCGGGGAGGGGATGGGGAGGAGGCGGGGAGGAGGGTGGGGAGGGGATGGGGAGGGGGTGGGGAGAAGGGTGGGGAGGAGGGCAGACAGGGGGGAGTTTATTACAAGTGTACAAATGAGCCTGGTCAAAACAGAATTATGGCCCATGTCCCTATTTGTTCTGTGTCAGCAAGGGCCTCTATGTGCCAGCAAGGGCCTCTATGTGTCAGCAAGGGCCTCTATGTGCCAGCAAGAGCCTCTGTGTGTCAGCAAGGGCCTCTATGTGCCAGCAAGAGCCTCTGTGTGTCAGCAAGGGCCTCTATGTGTCAGCGGGCCTCTATGCGTCAGTGGGCCTCTATGCGTCAGCGGGCCTCTATGTGTCAGCGGGCCTCTATGCGTCAGCGGGCCTCTATGTGTCAGCGGGCCCCTATGCGTCAGCGGACCTCTATGTGTCAGTGGGCCTCTATGTGTCAGCGGGCCTCTATGCGTCAGCGGGCCTCTATGTGTCAGCGGGCCTCTATGCGTCAGCGGGCCTCTATGTGTCAGCGGGCCTCTATGCGTCAGCGGACCTCTATGCGTCAGCAAGGTCCTCTATGTGTCAGTGGGCCTCTATGTGTCAGTGGGCCTCTATGTGTCAGCGGGCCTCTATGTGTCAGCGGGCTTCTATGTGTCAGCGGGCCTCTATGTGTCAGCGGGCTTCTATGTGTCAGCGGGCCTCTATGTGTCAGCGGGCTTCTATGTGTCAGCGGGCCTCTATGTGTCAGCGGGCTTCTATGTGTCAGCGGGCCTCTATGTGTCAGCAGGCTTCTATGCGTCAGCGGGCTTCTATGTGGCAGCAAGGGCCTCTATGTGTCAGCGGGCCTCTATGTGTCAGCGGGCCTCTATGTGTCAGCGGGCCTCTATGTGTCAGCGGGCCTCTATGTGTCAGCAAGGGCCTCTATGTGTCAGCGGGCCTCTATGTGTCAGCGGGCCTCTATGTGTCAGCAAGGGCCTCTATGTGTCAGCGGGCCTCTATGTGTCAGCAAGGGCCTCTATGTGTCAGTGGGCCTCTATGTGTCAGCGGGCCTCTATGTGTCAGCGGGCCTCTATGTGTCAGCAAGGGCCTCTATGTGTCAGCAAGGGCCTCTATGTGTCAGCAAGGGCCTCTATGTGTCAGCGGGCCTCTATGTGTCAGCGGGCCTCTATGTGTCAGTCAGAACCTGTATTCCCAGTACATGCCACGCCAATGTTATTGATGGTCCATTGCCATAGCAACATTGGCCGCCCACCTCTAGGCAGCTCCACGTAGGGCACCCTGGGGTCGGTTGGTATGGAGCCCACTTCCTGCTGAATGGAGGACCGCGCTGACAGTGCTGTGACGGACTGGACCCCTACGAGCTCACTGGCCTGATGGTGGAGGGAGATTGGGAAGAATGGGGAGGGGAGGGGAGAGGGGAGTGTGCATGTGCCGCTTGCAGTGACACTCCACGGTGCACGTGTGCCCACCTCAACGTAGGTGCAGGCTTGGTGCAAGGAGAAAGTGCCACACAACATCAGTGTCTCCGGGCTGCGTCCCTTCAGCACTCCAAAGTGGCGGATGTGGTTTCGACAAATGAACGTCTCCTGCATGTGCACACCACACCACTGGTCATCGCCTCAAAGCAGCACACCACACACAGCACTGAGGCACAAGGTGGTACTGGAAAACACATAGTGTCTCATTCCCAATACACATAGGGTCTCATTCCCAATACACGTAGGGTCTCATTCCCAATACACAATAGGGTCTCATTCCCAATACACATAGTGTCTCATTCCCAATACACATAGGGTCTCATTCCCAATACACGTAGGGTCTCATTCCCAATACACAATAGGGTCTCATTCCCAATACACATAGGGTCTCATTCCCAATACACGTAGGGTCTCATTCCCAATACACGTAGGGTCTCATTCCCAATACACATAGGGTCTCATTCCCAATACACATTGCTCCCAAGGTCCTTCCAGCACCACCATCCCCTACTTCTTATCCACTACACACCCTCATCTTGTCTATTCCCATTCCCGTTCCCATTCTTCAACAGGATTCACTCACCGCATCTTCAGAGGTGAACACAGACACACACAAGCGTCTTTCCTGATCTGCAGTTGGCCAGTCAATCTGCAGTGGTGCAACACAGCACAGGCACTCATGGCAGGCCACACCCACATGTCCACCACAGGCAGGACCCACAAGGACCACACACTGCTCAGTGCACAGTGAGGGGGCAGTCCCCCACTCATGTACCTCTAATGTGTTGCTTGTGTAGTGCAGGGAGTGTCGGGGGGAAACCCTACGTAGTAGGGGTGCTACGTGCTACCGCTACGTAGTAAGGCCATGCATGGGAGCTTGTGTGGTAGTGTGGTGTGATATGAGCCCTTAAAGGCAGGTCTGTGACAGCAGGTCTGTTGACAGCAGTTCTGTTGACAGCAGGTCTGTTGACAGCAGGTCTGTGACAGCAGGTCTGTGACAGCAGGTCTGTGACAGCAGGTCTGTGACAGCAGGTCTGTTGTCAGCAGGTCTGTTGACAGCAAGTCTGTTGACAGCAGGTCTGTTGTCAGCAAGTCTGCTGACAGCAGGTCTGTGACAGCAGGTCTGTTGACAGCAGGTCTGTGACAGCAGGTCTGTTGACAGCAGGTCTGTTGACAGCAGGTCTGTTGTCAGCAGGTCTGTTGACAGCAGGTCTGTGACAGCAGGTCTGTGACAGCAGGTCTGTGACAGCAGGTCTGTTGACAGCAGGTCTGTTGACAGCAGGTCTGTTGACAGCAGGTCTGTTGACAGCAAGTCTGTTGACAGCAGGTCTGTTGTCAGCAGGTCTGTTGTCAGCAAGTCTGTTGACAGCAGGTCTGTTGACAGCAGGTCTGTTGACAGGAGGTCTGTTGACAGCAGGTCTGTGACAGCAGGTCTGTTGACAGCAGGTCTGTTGACAGCAGGTCTGTTGTCAGCAGGTCTGTTGACAGCAGTTCTGTTGACAGCAGGTCTGTTGACAGCAGGTCTGTTGTCAGCAGGTCTGTGACAGCAGGTCTGTTGACAGCAGGTCTATGAGATCAGGGGTTGACTCACCCTCACTGCTTGGTCCAGGTTGTAGTCCAGCACAAACGCAGCATCCCTACACGCAGTGTGTGTGTGTGTGTGTGTGTGTGTGTGTGTGTGTGTGTGTGTGTGTGTGTGCGTGCGTGTGTGAGAGAAACAGATGAAAGAAAACAGTCTTACAGAATCTACATAAGGAACAAAACCATCAAATGTGTCATACCATGCAATGTGGCACAAGAGTACATACATAAGTGGAAGGAGATGTAGACACAGCTCATGCACTGCATCATGGAGTGTACTGTTTCTTCCTCTTGTTTTGTTTACCATCGACCACACACTATTTTATGCAATATTTATGCTCCAATACTTTGAAAGTGAGTGAGACCAAAGAATTGTTTTCATTTACCGAGAAATATAATAATAGTTTCATGTTTGATGAGAAAAAGCAAGCAACCCGGCTGCCTGCCTTCTCCCCTCCCGAAGGGGCTGGCCAGGGTCTGGTACACTGACACTTGCACTCTGAGGCAAGCTAGTAAACCAGCTGCCCAGACACGGCTCCTGTACTGCATCAGCCAGCTGTAACTTGCCGCACTCAATACTTTACTGGGCACAAGAATAACATCTGAACATGCACCGTTGAGTAAACTAGTCTACAACATAGACGGGCGGCTTACATGGCTCCCACGAGTATCCTGTCTTCACCGTCAACTGTCTCAAACTTCATTGGAGCAGAGAAATGCCTGCTCTCCCCTTGGGCCGGGTTGAGGCTGCTGTTGTCGCTGAAGCACCGGCAGCCCATAACTGAGGACAGCAAGGGAGAAACAAATGCGCATAGTAAACTAGGGCACACATAAGAATGCAGGACCCTCGCTGGTGACAGACTTAATTAAGCAAAATAGCGGATGGTGTGTACACCGTCCTGTAGGACAATAGGCTGAGAATAGGTCCTTTGTCTTGGCCATAGCATGTGCCTGCTTCTCAAATGACACCCAGACACCCACTTATTTGGACTTACCCAAGAGCGAATCTAGTGGGATGCACTTGTACGCCCCCCCCCCCCCCCGAGAGAGCAGTGAAAGGGGTCCTGGCCACACGGGTAGAATGATGTAAGCAAAAAATGGCCGACTGGCAGGAACCATATAGGCCCCCAACTGAGGATTACGCGATGCCAGCAATGATGAGAATGTAGCCTACAGCATGAAAGTGCCTATGCGCGCAGATGCACTGCGTATTCTGTCGAAGTGGAGCTCGTAGTTGTCTTACACGCCAACGAAGACCAGGAAGCAATTGTGCAACCGAGCTGTCTCGGGTTGACTGGGACGGATATATATACAAACATGACGCAACAACACAACGCAATTACTTGCCTTGCTGTTTACAGCTCGGCAATAACACATACACACACAACTAACCCACAACACACACATTCACACATGCCACACACGTGTTAGCACACGTGCACACACACACTAAGCCATGAGAACATGCACACAACATACATCTTCCTCCTTCCTCCCACCCCCACCCCTCCTCCTACCCCAACTCCCCTCAACCCTGTGGATGGTTTGCACAGCTGAGTGGACAGACACTGACAGACCACACTATCACAATCATTAGCTAGCAGTACACACAAACATTTTACAGCAAGGACTATGAATATCATTATAAAGAGCAATCAGACAATGAATTCAGTTAACCAGGCTGACTAATCAACTTGAAGCAGGGATAATGAATAGGGGGTCAGTCACTCTTGGCAGGGGGTAGTCTCGTACCCATCCCCACTTCCGGCCGCCATTTTATAAGGCACGGAAGGTGGGTCTGGGGACTATGTGCAGTTTTCTTGGCGGAGTCCGGCGATCCGCGGCCTCCAATCAGATTGCAAATACGTGAATAATAATGAGCAAATCACATGTCGGTCACATGCGCGTGCGTTGGGTGCGAACGACGGAGATGGAGCTTCCTTTGGGTCAAGCTAACGGTCGAGCCATTGCGCATACAGAGAGTCATCGCTAGGGACTTGGGATACGAATCGAATGGTTGGGTAAAAATGGTCGTTGTCCTAACTGCCAAAGGATAGTACTCAGAGCTCGAAAATGATCCTTCCAGTTTAGAAATGGATTGACTTAGCGCTTCAAGCCGCTTTGAGCCGGTGTCCAGATCTTGAAAGCACCGTCGGCAAGCGTACGCAGTTTGCGTACTCACTGTCAACTGGTGCCACAATGCAGGCCAAACCGTCCTCACGAAGCTTCCAACTATGCTACCACCGCGCAGAAGAGAAGATAGATTGCGTCTTCTTGTCTCCGTATCGCTAGGAGGCTGTGCACAGAAGGAGCATCGCGATAGTCTTGGGCTGCCATATAAACGCAATATGGAAGCATGTGCCCATCATGTGATATTGCGCAATCACCGCCAAGGATTATGTACATAGTCCCCAGACCCAACCTTCCGCGGCGTCAGCCATGTTTGCGGAAGTTGAGGCTGGGTACGAGACTAGGCAGGGGGGGGGGGTAGAAAGGGGTGGTCTGGAGTAACAGATGTTAATCAACTTTGTATTAAGCACTGATCACTGTAAAGTATGTGTGGACAAAGTGCGCTATAGGGTCTGCCAGTGTGTGAGAGTGTGCCCGTGTGTGAGAGTGTGCCCGTGTGTGAGAGTGTGCCCGTGTGTGAGAGTCTGCCTGTGTGTGAGAGTGTGCCCGTGTGTGAGAGTGTGTCCGTGTGTGAGAGTCTGCCCGTGTGTGAGAGTGTGCCCGTGTGTGAGAGTGTGCCCGTGTGTGAGAGTGTGCCCGTGTGTGAGAGTCTGCCCGTGTGTGAGAGTGTGCCCGTGTGTGAGAGTGTGCCCGTGTGTGAGAGTCTGCCCGTGTGTGAGCGTGCCCGTGTGTGAGAGTCTGCCCATGTGTGAGAGTGTGCCCGTGTGTGAGAGTGTGTCTGTGTGAGAGTGTGCGTGTGTGAGAGTCTGTCTGTGTGTGAGAGTGTGTGTGTGTGAGAGTCTGCCCATGTGTGAGAGTGTGTGTGTGAGTCTGCCTGTGTGTGAGAGTGCCCGTGTGTGAGAGTCTGCCCATGTGTGAGTGTGCCCGTGTGTGAGAGTGTGCCTGTGTGAGAGTGTGCATGTGTGAGAGTCTGCCTGTGTGTGAGAGTCTGCCCATGTGTGAGAGTGTGTGTGTGAGTCTGCCCGTGTGCGAGTGTGTGTGTGTGAGAGTGTGTGTGTGTGCATGTGCAGTAAGCACTGCCAATGAAGAGATGTAGTGGCTTATTCGATAGTTGTATGTTGACAGTGGTTGCCAAGGGCCCATCTGTGACGTGGTGTAACAGGTCACCGTCTGTGTTTCCCAGGTGTGCCCACATCACAGCATAGCCAGCTCATGCCGCCCTCCTACCCACCATATCCAGCACCTGTTTCACCAGGAGTGAATGTCCCCAGGTTCAGGAATGAACTCACTGACCACAACAGAAATTCCTTCCCTCAGACAGGTCACTGGTATAGGACCAGTGTCGCCAGCTCTCAAATGAACCAATCACAGCAGAGTACAAATGAACCAATCACAGCAGAGTACAAATGAACCAATCACAGTAGAATACAAATGAACCAATCAGAGCATAGTGTCTAACAGTTTCTTGTCCGGCTGCGCTTCCTACAGCAACCACTCATGACGGATTTGATGAAACTCTACTGGCACGAATGTGAGGTAATCACAATATCATTTGCCCATACAGTATGCGATTTGGATGTGTGTGTGGAGGCGACAATTAACCCCAAAGCTGGACAGCCATATCTAAATCTATTGGAAGCCCTTACTCATCCTGAGCAGTCGAAAGTGCAATGTGTGCCAACACCTTTCATCTGTAATCATTTCCTGTGTTACCTCATGGCTAGTCTTTCAGGGTAGACCACAGATTACATCACCTGACATTCAAGCACCATCACAGCTCAATGGTGGTTGCTGCTACTTCTTCAGATGAGGAGGTGGCAGGCAATTGCCACCCCCTCACATGTTAATGCAGGTGCAATAGCAGTACACGCCCGTCCCCTGGTGAGTGAAAGTGAACAGGTTTGACTGAATGAAGTGATGAAAGAGGCAGGCTGGTGTGTTTACATACAGGGGTCAAGCACCCCAGTGGGCATGCATTCCTTTGGCAACTGTGTGTGCAATGCATGCACACAGCACAACAAGTTTGTCTGTTGGTATGAGGGCACAGGTGACCATCCACATTGGTATGAGGGCACAGGAGACCATCCACATTGGTATGAGGGCACAGGAGACCATCCACATTGGTATGAGGGCACAGGAGACCATCCACATTGGTATGAGGGCACAGGAGACCATCCACATTGGTATGAGGGCACAGGAGACCATCCACATTGGTATGAGGGCACAGGAGACCATCCACATTGGTATGAGGGCACAGGAGACCATCCACATTGGTATGAGGGCACAGGAGACCATCCACATTGCACGGCACTGGAGACTTTGCTGCCATGTTGTCAACCTCTGTTCCCCTTCCTCTGCCATCACTGCTTCTGAAACAGTTCCACTATTGGCCAAATACGCTTACTGCCCGCCCACACCTCCATTGCAGGATCACAGCTGCTATTAATTAGATTAACTGCACACTGCACACTGCACACTGTACTAGTTGGACACTGCACTAGTTGGACACTCAACAAAATGGAGTTCGATTATAGTTTGGTTCTAGTAGGCCAAACATACAGACACACACACACGCACACACACACGCACACACACACACACACACACACACACAGGCAAGCACACAACAAAACACTTGCACATATATGCTTACAGACACACTTTGTGTTAACTTCAAAAAGTTGTTGAATGCTTGTAGGAGCAACACGGGCATGCACTGGTGCAATGAGAGTACACAGGAAACTCGCCAATGGTACGGCTTCGACGCGCGAGGGGGATGTTCGGGAAGTTACTCTATAGCTAGCTAGTGCTTGTACGTGCTCGGCTGGCTGGGGGAGGCGCTGCAGAGACCGGAAGTGCAGTGCAACTCACGTACTCACGTACGTACGTATGCAAAAGGCAGCGATAATTCACCTCCATTGAGCGGGAGGGGACAAGTGACTCCGCTCTACTGCGCGCACTGCAAACACGCCGGGGAGGGATAGAGCGAGGTGCACATGAACAAGAACTCCGCCCGTTCCGTCCACCGCCGTAGGGGCAATGTGACGCCGAGACACAAGCACGCAGCAGCGAAGCACACGCACGCACGCACGCACACACTACAGCACAATTAACCCGGACCCACCTCACCCCCACTAGATAAGCAAGCACTGGGCCTACCCCCCTCCTTCCTGCGCTGCCTGCGCGACTCACCCGACTGTCCGTTGGAGCAACCAGAGCAGTCTCGGCCATACAGCGCCGCGTCCGAGGGCACAGCATCGGGGAGCGCTCCCCGCGCGCCGACACACCCGCATGCCAACACCAGCAGGAGGTGCGCGCAAACACGGCGGCAGCCCATCTTCTCGAAACGTGAAACGGTGGAAGGCGTCGCAGAACAATAGTTATATGGGAGGGACCAGCGGGGGATCACGTGACCTGGCCAAGATGGACGCACCGTCCAGGTGAAGACGTTCAGGGACTCCAAATGTCTGCTGCTGTAGATTTGTTTGACGTGCCTGCCCTTGCGGCAGACTGGACTCCGCTGGGAGACACGCCGATCAGGTGGGCAACTCCCAGTTGAATAATGCTACGTGGTGAGACTACAGAGTTCAGTTGACATACATACTGGACATAGCGTTTGGATTAGAGAGCATGGAAGAGGCAGGCATGCCAGGCATATATAGATATGAGATAAATGTACTAAAATATTATAAACGAAATACAGTGAAACCTGGCTAAGACAACCGCCTGTGGGCCTGTTCTAACTGACCATTATAGAGAGGTGGCTGCTCTACAGAGATAGATTCCAATGCTTTAGTGCTATCTGGGGCCAGGGAGGCTGGCTGTTTTAGAGAGGTGCCTGCCTTACACAGTGACCATCTTAGACAGGTTCCACTTTACTCTTATCTTTTTGCTGATGCGTTGTTCAGTTCATCTGCTCAGCACACTGCCAAAATGAGACCCTTCCCTTGGCAGTGTGTGTCATAGACAGCACGTGTGTGGTGTACAGCGAGTTGTGTTGTGTGTCTCGCGTGTCTCTTCACAGGAAGATTCCCAACTATGACCTGGCGTGGTGCAGTGAGTTGGAGCTGAGTCAACACATTGTGGCAATCGCCTCCGCAGGGGGGCCCATAGGTGTGTCAGTGTGGATGGTGCGGGTGTGTACAGCATGCATGCCGTGTGTGCATGTATGTGGTGTGTGTGTGTGCATGTGTGTGTGTGTTGAGAGAGTGGTGTGGCACTGTGACCTCCCCGCCCTCTCCTCCCCAGCCATCACCCTGGATGTGAGACTGTCTCCCCCGGACTCATCAGGGCGCCTCAAGGTGCAGCCTTCAGTTCAGATCCGGACTGCATCCGGCATACAACTGGGGACAGCTCAGGTGAGGTGGCACGCCCACACGGGTGAGGTGGGCACACCCACACGGGTGAGGTGGGCACACCCACACGGGTGAGGTGGCACACCCAGGCTGTAAAGAATGGCGTGTAGGAAACCGTTGGAAGTGCTAGGGCTTTCTTTGCAATACAGCTCACCGTGGGAAACTAGTTGGTTTCACTTTATCTGAAGTTCCCTGCCAGCACCAACACTGGCAAGGGGCATTTGCCATTTCCTATAGGCTATTGATAGGGTGCATGTTGCATATGAGTATAGAACTTGTATTAATGTAGTGATAGCAATGTATAGTGTTGTGTATTAATCTGTATGAATTAGTAGTGTACAGTGTGTCTTTCTATTAACCTGTACAGACGTACCCTATGTGGGTGTGTTGGGGTCGGCCCGTAGTCTTGTCTGACTCAGGCACCCACTGCACCTGCTGTTGCTCCTTCTGCTACTCATTTCCGAAATACCCTCGTCCCACTCTCTCCCTCAATGCTCCACCCATCCCCTCCCCTCCCCTCCCCTCCCCTCCCCTCTCCTCCCCTCCCCTGCAGTGGACCAGTGCCTCCTACATCGTTGGTATGGGCTGGGACACCCAGGAGAGACTCATCTGTGTGGCAGAGAATGGACAGGTCTTCATTTACAGCATCCATGGGGAGTTTGTGGCTCAGAACAACATCCTCCATGACGTGAGGGGACTGTGGGCATGCATGCGTGGACGAGTTTGTGACATGTCATTGCTCCCATTTGGCACTACAGTTTAGTCATTACTTCGAATTAGTTGAATTACACTTTGTGATAAGCTAACTAATTTGACGCAAGCAGTCCACAAGTGCGTTGTGTGCAGCATCTAGGGAGGGGGAGGGGGTGGAGGTGACTAGAAATTCCAATCCTCCCACCCCTCCCCTGGTGTGTTTCCTCCAGCGAAGCCAGATGGAGCGTGTGGTGGAGTGCAAGTTCTGGCACACCTCCTACGGGACCAGCGGGTTCGCTTGGAGGACTGCACAGGACAAGTTCTCGGCTTGCCTCAACCCGGAGAGGGAAATCAGGATCAGGGCATTTGGGAGCCTGGATGGTACGTAAACTGGGAATGTGAACACGAGTGGGAGTTGGAATGGGGGTTAGGTAATAAAGGGAAAGTGGGAATTGGACAGTAGGAAGTAGAACACTATGCATGCATGGGTGTAGTTCGGTGTTGCAAAACAGGCAGAGGTAAGTGGCTCTGCACAGCTGGCCGCGGGTAGCCTGTAGCCACTCTCATGCTTCATTGGGCACTGTGTGGAGTGTCTTGTAATTACAAATGATAACCAAAGGAATTTCCCTTGTCTCCCACTTAGAGCCCTCCACCTGTTGGTGCCCCCTGCCCTACATCAGCGACCGGCAGGCTCTAGTGGCCATCTTGGTTGGCGCTGGTGGGCACATCCATCGTCTGGACACTCCCTCCAGTCGAGTGGAGGTGAGGGGAGGAGAGGGGATGGGAGGAGGTGGGAGGAGGTGGGAGTGAGTGAGAGGGACCAAGCCAGCCCTCCTGTCATAGCTGTTGGTGTGAACATACCAGGTTGTCCAGGGCAAGGTGGAGGTCCCTAGCCTGTTTGTGTCATTGTTCCAATTCTCAGACCCTGAATTCCCAGATGAAATCGGAACCCATCTATTGGAAGCACATGGTGGTCAATGTGACGGGGACTATGGTTGCCATGGTCGACGACAAGGGCTACATCTGGATGGGCAGCTCTAATTTCAAAGTGGGTCCTGCCACACTGCAGGTGATCCTGGTAGCTGTCTGTTAGCACGTCAGCTCTCGTCTTCCCCACATCCCCACTCACTGTCTCACTCAGACCTGTCACTGTGAACATGAAGAGGAGTCTGCATCTGTTTTGGGAATGGCTTGGTGAGTGTGTGGGTGTGATGTGAGGGGTTGTGTGGGGTATGTAGTGATGTGAGGGGTTGTGTGGGGTAGTGATGTGAGGAGTTGTGTTCACTGGCCGAGAGTGCTGTTGGTGTGTTGTGTCTGCAGGTTGGATGACCGTGCAGTTGTGCTGCTTCGCAAGGACCACCTCTTCATCAAGGGAGCTAAGGACCACTGGCACAAGTAACTGGCCACACCCACATGCACAATTGAAGGGTTCAACTCACAGTGATATGGGTGTAGTGTCTGTCTGTCTCTATCTATATATCTTCCTCTGCATCTCAGGATCCGTCACTCTGGGTCATGTGCACTGCAGCAGGAGGTGGATGGAGTGAGGCTGCTCTTTCAGGACTCGTACGACTTTCTTCAGATCTTGCCCGGTGAGAGGCACACACACTGACTTGCCATGCACGCATGAAACTTTGTAAATTACATACATATGACTAATCTCCCGCTCCCCCCCCCCCCCCCCCCCCAGGTGACTGTCAGGCGGTGGGCAGTATGGGGTCCCTGGACCCCGGAGCTGTCTTGCTGGATGCCTTCACTGAGTTCATTGTGAGTCACTGTCACCTGTGACTGTGCTGTGAAGTCCAGAGTGACTAGGAAGACTCATGCTTGCGTAGGTTGCTTTGAAACACTAGCCCACAATGAAACTGATCTTTTAGACATTCAGTGATCATTTACTAATGAAGGCAACCGTAGCCGCAGCCGAAACGTCTAAAGAATCTTTTTCATTGTGGGTTAGTGTTTCAAAGTAACCTAAGCCTAAGTATCACCTGTGACTGTCACTGAAGTGGTTGTTGCCTCCCACCCCCTCCCCAGCACGGCGACGGAGGGAAGGCTCACGAATACATCAGGTTCATCGACGACAAAGGACACCTGCTGCAGGCAGTCAACCAGTGTATTGGTGCTGCCACGGAAATGGTGCACCCGCTACAGCAGAAACAACTGCTAAAGGTGACACAACTAGTGCTGTCCATTGCCCCAACTTACTTCTCCCCTCACCCCCCTCATTCAACCCCTCCCACCCCCTCACCCCCCCAGGCTGCCCATTTTGGTCGTAGTTTCATGCGTAACGGCATCCCCCCATCCACCGTGGACAAGGCCGTCACTGCCAACCAGTGGCTCCGCATTCTCAACCAAGTCAGGTGCCCTGAAGTGGGGATTCCCCTAACTATGGCAGAGTATCCAAGCAACGAAAAATTTATGTGTGTGGTATTGTTTGGTTGTGTGTGTGTGTGTGTGTGTGTGTGTGTGTGTGTGTGTGTGTGTGTGTGTGTGTGTGTGTGTGCTGTGTGTGTGTTTGTGGGCAGGGTATTTACTGCCCATGTATCTCATGTTGTCTGTTCATCTGGTGTATGTGTCCTGGTTTGTGGGTGTTGTGTAGGTGTGTCCTGCTCCAGTGTGTGGGTGTGTCCTGCTCCAGTGTGTGGGTGTGTCCTGCTCCAGTGTGTGGGTGTGTCTTGCTCCAGTGTGTGGGTGTGACTTGCTCCAGTGTGTGTGTGTATCCTGCTCCAGTGTGTGGGTGTGTCCTGCTCCAGTGTGTGGGTGTGTCCTGCTCCAGTGTGTGGGTGTGTCCTGCTCCAGTGTGTGGGTGTGTTTGCCTTAGCTAGCTGCAGACTGAAGACCATAGGTTTGAAGACCCTGATGGAGAGGCTGACCAATAGGGAGCTGTATCCGTTGGCAATAGCACTTTGCAGCTTTCTCAAATATTCCTCTGATGAAGGGGAGATCCCTGTACTTATGCACTGGGCCAAGAAAAGGGTGAGGACACGCCTACTGCTCTTACTCATCTATGACTTGTATATCATGCCTGACAAACATCTTTTGGACACACAACTTCGTCTGGTGATGACTGCGTCCACATGAATGGCATTTACAAAGTGAACTTTGGGCTCATATTACTTCATTAATTCATAAGCTGCTGTTGTTGCTGTGTGCAGATTGCAGGGTCCAAGTCCCACCCTGACCAGGTGGCAGGGGCCATCATTGCCAAGATGCAGGAGCACCATGTGAAGGCACCCTACGCCGCACTAGCACGGCTGGCCAAGCAGCACAAACAGACTGAGCTGGCAAAGATTGTGAGGGTTGTGTGCACTCGCATGTGTGTGTTGTTCAGGTCTTCATTTGATCCACTGCATTTTGTTGCATACTCATCTCATTTGCGCATTGTCCTGCCCTTTCCCTGTAGCTGCTGTCGCAGGAGACGGCAGCCAACACCATTATCCCCTTCCTCCTTGAGCTAGGGGAATTTGACAAGGCACTGGACCAGGCCATTGCCAGCGGTGACCCTGACCTCAGTGAGCGACTGCACTGGACGCAGCACGGCTGCTCGGTGCACTACACTGGTCCACTGGTGGAACATGTGGTTACACTCAGTTACTCCCCTCTCCCCTCCCCTCTCCTTCCTTCTACTTCCCTCCCCCCTCATCTCTCCTCCCCCTCCCCTCTCCTTCGTGCCCCTCCCCCTCATCTCTCCCCCCGCCCCCTCTCCTCCCTCCTCCCATTCAGTCATCACAGTCCTGTTGGACTTGAGAAGGAAGAGAGCTGCAGATATTCCTTACAAGCTGGTGACTCGACCGGAAGCAGACGCACTCTACAAGAAGGTGTGGTCCAGAGGTCATGTGACTTGGGTAATGTGACTTGGGTCATGTGACTAGGGTCATGTGACTTGGGTCATATGACGAGGGTCATGTGACTTGGGTCATGTGACTTGGGTCATGTGATTTGGGTCATGTGATTCAGTATATACTTAGCCCATTACATGTCCTCTCCTGTAGTATTTAGCGGACAGTGCTGTTGCTGAGATAGTCCGCAGCGTCAAAGGGGGCGGGACTAGGGGCGTGGCCAGCAATGTAGAGGCTCTTCATCACTTTGACGACTACTTTCGGGCCAGCTACCAACCATCTCTGGTGAGTGCCACTACAGTAGCACAGGCTAGGGTCACTGTACTGATGTACAGTAGCACAGGCTAGGGTCACTGTACTGGTGTGCTGTGGTTATGTGTACGTACTTGCAGTCACACGAGCAGCGCTCTAAGCTGGTTCTGAAGGCAAAGGTGGCTCACTCAACAGAGGACAGTCCTGCCAAGTACCATGAACAGGTGAGCCGTAGCCCACACCCTACCAGGGTGACGTCTGTCCTGCTAGTCCTTCTCCATGACCCACTGTTGTACAATGCACTGGTACATCTGGAGCGTTGTTCTCTCTTGACGTCATCGCGGAGTGGTTTGTGGTGAGACCTGCCCTCTCCTGTTGGATGCAGGCCATTCGGGAGCGAGGGGACCTGCTCAACTTTCAGGACAAAGAGGGGAAAAGTAGGGAACTCCCCCTCTACGGCCTGTCAGTGTTTGACACACTAGTGCAGGTGCGAGGTGGCATGACTTGAACGTCAGCAGACCTGAGTGTGGGCGCGTTGTTGCTGTTGGAATGCATGTCCACTCAGCAGACTGAGTCACTCGTGCCTCCTGGTTCGGTCTCTCCCTCCCTCCTCTGCTCTCAGCTGCTGAAGGCTGAGCAGTACAGCCTGGTGGATAAGCTAGCCAGGGACTTCAAGGTCTCAGACAAGCTGTAAGCACGCCTACAGCACACACCGCACTTGGCCTAGCCGTGGCCGCACACACCTGCCCTTCACCTTCCCTTCTCTCCCTTCTCCCCCCTTCTTGCAGCATCTGGCACAGCAAGGTGAAGGCGTTCAGCGCTTGTGGCAAGTGGATGGAGCTGGAGAGGTTTTGCAAGTCAAAGCGACCCCCGCCCATTGGATACCAGGTAGATGGCGCACACGCCGAGCAGCACGCTGTCAAGATGTTTGTGGCCAGTTGCAGTAGCACGGTCTTTAGCTCCGTGTGGGAGGGAGAGGGCACACACGCATGATGTAGTGAGGTGTGTCTGCTCATCTCGCCAACTGTCCAATGGCACCCTACTTCCCACCTTGTGTAGCCTTTTGTTGAGGCATGTGTTGCCAATGGCAACCTCGTGGAGGCTGAGCGGTATGTGGAGAAGGCTCCACTGGATGGCAAGTGGAAGTTGTACATGAGAATCAAGTGAGCTGTAGTCTGGTGGCAGAGCCTGAGTGTGCTGTGTGTGAGCTGTAGTCTTGTGGCAGAGCCTGAGTGTGCTGTGTGTGAGCTGTAGTCTGGTGGCAGAGCCTGAGTGTGCTGTGTGTGAGCTGTAGTCTGGCGGCAGAGCCTGAGTGTGCTGTGTGTTAGCTGTAGTCTGGTGGCAGAGCCTGAGTGTGCTGTGTGTGAGCTGTAGTCTGGCGGCAGAGCCTGAGTGTGCCGTGTGTGAGCTGTAGTCTGGTGGCAGAGCCTGAGTGTGCTGTGTGTGAGCTGTAGTCTGGTGGCAGAGCCTGAGTGTGCTGTGTGTGAGCTGTAGTCTGGTGGCAGAGCCTGAGTGTGCTGTGTGTGCTCGTGCTCACCCAAAGTACAGTCATCCAGCTCCCTTCCCCCCTCTGTCCCCTTCCATCCTCTGCCTCACCACCCTCCCCCCTCCTCCCAGCAACCCAATGAAGGCTGCTGAGTGGGCATTCCAGGCCAAGGACCCGAGTGCGCTGACGAGGATATTGGACCAGCACACGGACAACGTGGAGGTCAAGAACGCAGTGGAGAGCTACCTTGACAGGTTGCCACGATGACCGTGTTAGGTTTAATAGGGTAGACGAAGAACACAATTTGACACACAGTTAGCTAGCATTCCCTTTACAGTGAGCAGGTGCCAGCCACACTCACACTGAGAGTGGTGTGCAAAACAGGCATGACCAGCTTGTGGCCACCTGTTCAGGTCTGGCTGGAATTGAAATGGGATTCTTGTACAGTCTAAACATGCAGCCGGGCGAACTGTGCACGTAACTAGGCAGGCCACAGTAGCTACAGCTAGCAGTACTCCCTGGACAGATTGGGTTGCAGTCAGGACAGACTGGCACGTACCCGCGCGCATGTAGCAGTTACCTAGTCTGGGTCGCTGCATCCACAGCTCCATGATTGGATGGCCCGGGTGCTGATCTGATGATGATCCCTTGGTGCCATAACCATGGTAACCGAAGCAAGATGGCTGGCAAGCAAGCTGAGAGCGTTATCAAGAATATCATAAAGGAGATCACCATAGAGTCCAGCAGGAAGGGACAGAGCGTGTCGGAGACACTGGCCGCGTTTATGGTGCGTTTGTTTCCAAGTGCTGTCGCTCGGATGCATGCACTTGCAGTGGTGTAATGCTCAGTACCCAGTTGCAACGTGCCTCCACTGTCCCGCGGCGCCGCTAGGTGAAAGCGACAGTGCTGAATCCAGAAGAGGACTTTAGCAGCGATCGAGCACTCACCAAGGAAGACGTTCACCGACTGATTGACGTGCGTTGGAGTGCAAGGAAAATGCGGTGTGTCGTGTTGGTGCTTTCAGCTTATCCCTCCTCCCCCCTCCCCCCCATGGTCCCTTCCGGCAGGTGTGCGTGGGTAAGCTGATGGACGTTTCCTCTCCTGCGCTGGACACTGTCAAGATGCAGGTCCACTTTGACATGAACTATACGCGTAGAGGTGGGCATGGATGGGGGGAGGCAGTTGGGGTGGGCATGGATGGGGGGAGGCAGTTGGGGTGGGCATGGGTTGGGGGAGGCAGTTGGGGTGGGCATGGGTGGGGGGAGGCAGTTGGGGTGGGCATGGGTGGGGGGAGGCAGTTGGGGTGGGCATGGGTGGGGGGAGGCAGTTGGGGTGGGCGTGGATGGGGGGAGGCAGTTGGGGTGGGCATGGATGGGGGGAGGCAGTTGGGGTGGGCATGTATTGGGGGAGGCAGTTGGGGTGGGCATGGATGGGGGGAGGCAGTTGGGGTGGGCATGGATGGGGGGAGGCAGTTGGGGTGGGCATGGGTGGGGGGAGGCAGTTGGGGTGGGCATGGATGGGGGGAGGCAGTTGGGGTGGGCATGGATGGGGGGAGGCAGTTGGGGTGGGCATGGGTTGGGGGAGGCAGTTGGGGTGGGCATGGGTGGGGGGAGGCAGTTGGGGTGGGCATGGGTGGGGGGAGGCAGTTGGGGTGGGCATGGGTGGGGGGAGGCAGTTGGGGTGGGCGTGGATGGGGGGAGGCAGTTGGGGTGGGCATGGATGGGGGGAGGCAGTTGGGGTGGGCATGTATTGGGGGAGGCAGTTGGGGTGGGCATGGATGGGGGGAGGCAGTTGGGGTGGGCATGGATGGGGGGAGGCAGTTGGGGTGGGCATGGGTGGGGGGAGGCAGTTGGGGTGGGCATGGATGGGGGGAGGCAGTTGGGGTGGGCATGTATTGGGGGAGGCAGTTGGGGTGGGCATGGATGGGGGGAGGCAGTTGGGGTGGGCATGGGTGGGGGGAGGCAGTTGGGGTGGGCATGGGTGGGGGGAGGCAGTTGGGGTGGGCATGGGTGGGGGGAGGCAGTTGGGGTGGGCATGGGTGGGGGGAGGCAGTTGGGGTGGGCATGGATGGGGGGAGGCAGTTGGGGTGGGCATGGATGGGGGGAGGCAGTTGGGGTGGGCGTGGATGGGGGGAGGCAGTTGGGGTGGGCGTGGATGGGGGGAGGCAGTTGGGGTGGGCGTGGATGGGGGGAGGCAGTTGGGGTGTATGTTGACCCCACCCACCCATCTCATATCCTCATTTGACCCCGCCCCTCTGATGTGCAGTTGAGTTCCTACAGGAGCACCGTCGACTGCTGGAGGGACGGCTGGAGCCAGTGACTCGTGAGATCATGGACACAAGAGCCCGGGCTAAGGAGGACCTGGACGGTGAGGGGGGAGGGGGGAGGGGGGAGAGAGGGGAGGGGGGGAGAGAGGGGAGGGGGGAAGGGAGGGGAGGGGGGAGAGGGAGTGTGTACCACCTGAGTGTGAGTGTATTCCTGAGTGTGAGTGTATTCTTACTCTGCTCACCAACTCACATCTTGACTGACACCAGTCTCTCCCCCTCCCCCTCCCCCTCCCCTTCCCCTTCAGTTCTGTATCGCAAGGTTGTGTCCTACCTTCTCCTCCGCTCCGGTCTGGGCTCTGCTACTGACATTACAGTAGTGAGGGAGGCCTCAGGTGAGGGTGCAGCACCACACAGTGTGCGTGCCTGCTTCTCTCGTGGCACGCACACCGCCACAGTGAGGGTGCACTTGTGCTTGCTATGACTGTGGAGCACGCATCGAGTGATTCTACCTGTCAAAATGTCATGCGTGTGCGCACACACATGCACACACACACACATGCACACACACACACACACTCCAATGGACACCTGGTCGTCCGCCCACACCAGCTGCCCTGCAGAGCGTGTTTCCCCCCACTGAGCTGGGCACGTTCATGGCCCTGTCCAGGGCAGACAAGCAGCAGCATCTGGTGGAGCTCACGCACATTGTCACAGGGATACGCCTCTTCAACAGGGAGTCCGGGAAGGGAGGCGTGGGGATTGATGAGTGTGAGCAGGAGGGATGGGGATTCAGCCTGTCTGTCTCTCTGTCTCTGTGATGCGGGATTCAGTCTGTCTGTCTGTATACAGTGCCGAGTATCCTGAAGGATGCCATCCAGGCCACCAGTGAACAGATTGAGGCTGAGCTGAGCCGTGCTCTCCACCACTGCTACACGCTCACAAGTAGGTGCTGCGTGCACCCACACACACACACACAGTCCATTCCACACCAACCTCCTATCTCAATGCAGCCACTAATCCCCTCCCCCCTCCCCAGGTGCCTTACTGCACATTGTTGACTCCCCCCTCCCCCCACCCCCGGAAACCACCATTCTACTCATGAAGCAAGCTCTGGTCAACGCCAGACAGTATCAAACCTACATTAAGATACTCATGGTCAGCAGCGCACCAAACAGCACAGCACCACTCACATGCACCTTGCTTCTCCTGCCACACCTCCTGCCCCTCCCCCTGCCCCTTCCCCTCCCCCCCTCCCCTCCCCAGGCGGACATCCTCACCTGTGCTGAGCAGTTGGACCGTCTGGAGCAGGAGTTCCACCAGAAGGTGGTCGAGCTGCAGGCCACGGTGCAGGCAAAGACAGCTGTCCCCACCTCACAAGTCTACGTGAGTCATTGATGTGGGGCGTGTGAGGGGGGTGGGAGGGAGGGAGGGAGGGTCAGGTGTGGGAGGGAGGGGGAGGGAGGAGGGTTAGGTGTGGGAGGGAGGGGGAGGGAGGAGGGTCAGGTGTGGGAGGGGGAGGGAGGAGGGTTAGGTGTGGGAGGGAGGGTCAGGTGTGGGAGGGAGGGGGAGGGAGGAGGGTCAGGTGTGGGAGGGAGGAGGAGGGAGGGAGGGTCAGGTGTGGGAGGGAAGGGGACTGCATTGCCAGTGCTGGGGTGATTACAGTCGGTGTGCATGCACATGTATGTGTGTGTGTGTGTGTGTGATCTGTGTTGGTTCCCATTCCAGCCACTCTTTGTGGCCCTGTCCCAAATTTGGTGTGGGTTCCAGGACGAGGTGGTCCTCCTCAGTGTCCTCAGCAACCTCCTGACCACACTGGTACCCTTCACAAAGGTCAGCTCAATAGCGGCAGTCACCAGTAACCGCCAGTGGGTCACATGTGTGCGCGTATGTACGTACATTGATCTCAACTTCACCCTCTCCTCCCCTCCCCCCTCCCTCCCTCCCTCCCTCCCTCCCTCCTCCCCTCCCTCCCTCCTCCCCTCCCCCCCTCCCTCCCTCCTGCTTCCAGAACTCAGACAACGTGGCATCCTCCCAGGATGTCACCATTGCAGTCAACCAGTCCACTGTGCTAAGTGACGAACAGAGGAAGGAACAGGTACACACACACACACACACACACATCACATCAAATCCTTTACAGACTCCTCCCCCCCTTCCCACGGCGCAGGCAAGTTTACACAAAGTAGACCCAACCAAACACCGCAAGGCAGAGTTCCTGTTTCCTGAAAACATCAAGAACTTTGAGCAACTGCCAGTGGAGTTTGCCGTGAGCCACCCCACCGATCCACTAGTCC
>OX465038.1:7045489-7067989 GCA_949841015.1 Aplysina aerophoba
CAAATGTGTACTCGTATAATAGCTTTTCTCTTGCCAAAACGTTTGCGATTTTCTGTGCAAGAAAATTTTCCGGTCACGTGAACATTGCATCATCCTAGAACGATTGCACAATCCTTTGCCTGAAGAGAGCGAGCCAAGGAGGAAGAGTGCACACTGCGTCGAGCAATCGGCCGGCTGCTTTGCAAGGACTGCACAAAATGGAGCCCAAGTTGTTGAAACAGATCGAGGCGAGCTCAAGTGACATCAACTACTGTAGTTTCTCTCCCTCCGGCCAAACCGTGGCCTCGGCTAGCGGGGAGGGGTTGGTGCGGGTGTGGAGCGCGGGCGACGGGTGTGAGCTGGCCTGCTCTCCCCTGAGGGGCCACAGCGAGCGATTCTACGTGAATGTGTGCGAGTTCAGCCCGGACGGGACCCTCCTGGTCACAGCCGGCAGTGACTGCAGCGTGAGGCTGTGGGACACCAACACCTGGAGGGAGAGCGGTGAGTAGCCCAGCGTGTAGAATGTGCTGTGTGCAGTGAGGAGTACTCACACGACCTCCTCCCCCTCCCAGCCACCCTTCAGGGCCACCAGAGAGCCGTGAGGAGCTGTGCCTTCAGTCCCAACGGGAAGCTGCTGCTGACCTCATCGGCCGACTCAACAGCCATCTTGTGGGAGGTGGCCACCCAGCGTGTCCTGGCAACCTACAAGCGCGGGGACAGTGGGTGGGTGAGGGACTGTGTCACTGGTGGGTGGGGGGTGGGGGGACTGTTGTCACTGGTGGGCGGGGTGGGTGGGGGAGGGACTGTCACTGGTGGGCGGGGTGGGTGGGTGAGGGACTGTCACTGGTGGGTGGGGTGGCAGGGGGATATTGCCTTGAACATCTCTACCTTGCTGTTAGCTGTATATCCCTCCCCTCTCCTCCCCTCCCCTCCCCTCCCCTCCCCTCCCCTCTCACTGCAGAGTGGCTGCCTGTTGCTTCTCGTTTGATGGCACCTTTGTCTTCACTGGAGACACGTCTGGGGACCTGTGTGCGTGGGACACTCGCAACAGTAGCTTGGTGGCTCGCACAAGTGCCGACGACCTTGGGGTGAACTGCACGCGGGCTGCACCCAGCAGCCTCCAGCCAGGTAAGGGGCGGGACAGATGGGGCTGCTATGTGAGCGCTGAGCAATGTGCACACTACAGGCTGGCAATGGGCTCTTCAGCTCAGTGGCCCTCTCTCCTCCTGTTCAGCCTGTACTCATCCCCCCAGTGGCTCTCTCTCCTGCTGCCCCAGTGGCTCTCTCTCCTGCTGCCCCAGTGGCTCTCTCTCCTGCTGCCCCAGTGGCTCTCTCTCCTGCTGCCCCCAGTGGCTCTCTCCTGCCCCCAGTGGCTCTCTCTGCTGCTGCCCCCAGTGGCTCTCTCTCCTGCCCACAGTGGCTCTCTCTCCTCCTACCCCCAGTGGCTCTCTCTCCTCCTGCCCCTTCACTGTCTGCTTGCACTGTACTCGTGTATTAGGTACTTCCGTGTGTTGTCCATTTTTGTGCGATGCAGGCTCAGAGAAGAACTGGCGCAGTGTGGTTGTCACGTGTGGCAACAACCCTGAGGTTAGGGCCTGGCTCCTGGACTACAGCAAGAGTGAGCTGATCACGTGTGTGTGTGTGTGTGTGTGTGTGTGTGTGTGTGTGCGTGCGTGCGTGCGTGCGTGCGTGAGACCTGTACACCTTTAGCCAGTTGCCCTACCCTTCCCCTGCGTATCGTCCTCAGACAAGTACGTGTTCACCAAGCAGGCAGTGATGAAGGGCCACTCCAGTGCTGTGTATGTCTGCCGCTTCAACGAGCACTTCTCTCAGTGCCTCACTGGGTCTGCTGACAAGACCATCATCCTCTGGGCAGTGGTGAGTGCTAAGGGCCGGAAGAGGGGTGGGGCTTGGCTGTCATGTGACTAGTTGGAATGAGTAGCGTGATGTGCCTATGACCTCGCCTCTCCTCACAGAGTACTTGGACTTGTGTCTGGAGGATGCAGGCACATGCAAGGTGCGTGCACACACACACACACACACACACACACACACACACACACACACACACAGGCTGTTGACAGTCGGTGACCGAGTACTCACTGTCTCTCGGCAGATACGTGACATGCTGTGCTTTCTCGCCGGATATGTGTCTCCTGGCAACCACCTCAAATGACAAAATGCTTAAACTGTGGGACATCACTGGAGGGAAAGTCCCAACAGACAACTACACAGCTGCTGACCAGAAGAAGTGTGTGCAGCAAATGACTCAGATACCATCTCATGCCATCAGCAAGGTCTGTGATTGGCTCATTTCTGTTGCTGGGCAACCATCTTCTACTCCTGAGCAGGACGAAGCAGTGCGTAGACTCACAGAGGCACTGCAGAATGTCTCCTCGTGATCCGGCCGGCAATAAGGCGTTTGTAACATGTAGACCCTTTCTGTGCTGCTGCTTATTTCTGCTGTTTATAATGCATGTCAAGTGACTCCTTTTTCTGTGCTCCATAAGCTGCTTCCTGTAGGGCCCCTCCCAAAGGGGCACTTTGATGGGCTCAACTAATTCAGTTGGTGCCATTTTGCTATTCCAGATTGGCATGAAAAAATATGCAATATTAATAATTATACAAAATGATGTTAAGTGACTCTGCAACTCAATAAAATGTCTACTACACACCGCTAGTGACGTGTGACCTGTCCTGTTGGTGATGTAGGGGGCTTCCCCCATCAGTGGGGGTGGTCTCCCTTTAGTGTTACTATGACAATGTAGGAGATGATTCCAGCGATGGCAAACAGAGTGTACAGGATGGCTGTGGCGATGAAGCACACTGCATTGCAGCAGAACGCCTTGCGGCTGCAGGACCTGGCTCGCTCGTAGTTGCCTTCCTTCCTGGCCAAGTAGGACTGGCGTATGCGTGCGCAATAAGAAGAAAGGGAGAGATGTCACAGATGTCTGGACAGAAAGCACTGCATACTACCCAAGAACCCACTCCCAACTCCACCCACAGCTCAGGCCCCACCCCACCCACAGCTCAGGCCCCACCCACAGCCCACTCCCAACTCCACCCACAGCTCAGGCCCCACCCACAGCCCACTCCCAACTCCACCCACAGCTCAGGCCCCACTCCACCCACAGCTCAGGCCCCACCCACAGCCCACTCCCAACTCCACCCACAGCTCAGGCCCCACCCCACCCACAGCTCAGGCCCCACTCCCAACTCCACCCACAGCCCACTCCCAACTCCACCCACACCCAATACCCCACTCCACCCACAGCCCAGGCTCCACTTCCCACTCCACCCACAGCCCAGGCCCCACCCACAACAACTTACAAATAAAGCACAGAAGAAGGCGGGTATTGTGCATGCCCACACAAGCCCTGCTGTACACAGGCCAGCGACAGTGGTCACAACCGAGAGGATGACATAGTCGGGGGGGTACTTTGGGGGTGCTGTGTTGGCAGAGGAGGGCGGGGAGGGCTGCCTGGTGACAGTCTGCAGGGGGGAGGGGCAGAGACGGGGCACAGTCAGTGAGCTCGTTGTAGCTCGTGGATCACTCCTAGAGATGCAGCCTCTGGTCCGAGGTTAGGGCCGTGCTGGCATCCGCTGCAGGGACCAACAGGGACCTTCCACTCTCCGCATGCCAATACCTGTGTTTGATGCTGTCGGAGACTTCTTGTGGAAGGAGGATATCCCTGTGTTCCAACTGTGGGTGTGTCCCTGTATGTTGCAATATGAGACTGCGGCCCCGTGGTCGGGTTCAGCCAATAACTTGGGATGCTCCCCTCACTCCTGATGGACCCATATGAGGACGTTACAACCGGTTCTCCTGGGGGGCGGGGTGGGGCGGGGGTATTGACTGTCGTCATGGAACATGTCAGCAGTACTCCTAAACTGCATGTATGGGTGTGCACATTAGAAGTGGACATGCAGCGACCTAGTCGCCCTTGGACCACGTCGGCTGCTCTTCACAGTGCAGAGGTGGACCACAAGTAGGTAGCCACAGCAAAGTAGCTGGGTGCATGGATACACCGCGCACTGAAGCAGACGCCCAGAGCAGCAAACGTGCGGCCCTCGTCTCACCTTCGGCCAACAGTCGCTTCTCGCTCATTGCAGCGGACGATGGTGCCGTCACCTGATCTGATTTGGCTCGGTCGCGTGATCGCAGGGGGCCAAACTAGAAATTTAAACCCCGACTCGGGGCTTGAGTTGTAGTTTGGCCCCACGCTCACGGGCTCGGGGCCGAGGTGATTGCCACGCTCTCAAAAGAGGCGTGACCATCGATATGCAGCTGGTACTGTGCTAATGCACTGCATTGGGCATCTGGGGGCTAAGCACCTTGCAGTGCAGACACCTCGTCTGATGATGTGGGCACCGGTCTGTGGGACCATCAGATTTATGGGCATTGGCTGCCACAGACATTCCGGTTTCAGCAGCCATTCTGCATAGTTGCCTTGAAGAGAAGTGGTGTTCAATGAGAGTTCACCATTCCTCATGCCATCCAGCGCTACTTGTTCTCTTACACCTTGTAGCTACTGCAAAGAGGTGCATGCCCCCCAGTTGAATATTGTACTCAAAACCACGAGAACAATAATTGAATTATTTAATAATTACTTGATAAATTCAAAAAGCAGGTGCAGAAGCTGCTACCAAGAAGGTCACAACCCTCCTCTTCACAGCCACACAAACCCATTGGGGGAGACCAGCCCGGTATCCCAGTCCCCCCGTACGGGGGAGACACTGCGTACAGTGCCGTGTGGCTGACCTTGCAGACTGAAAGTTTTTATCACCACACTGGATTCAATCCTCAAACTCGGGAGTTCATTGGATTAGCACGCTGGGCAACTCGGCTACTGAGCACTGCCGAGGGAGCTAGCTAGTGCAATCAGACCTACTTATGGTGCAGGCCCTTGTGCCAATGTATGGTCTACCTTATGCGTATGAAAGACATGCACTCTGCGGCAGCACTTACTACTCTGTACACTCCGTTAATACATTAGAAATGGAATGTCTCATAACGAGCCTTTCACGATTGCGCAAGCATCACCCTGGTGTGGTGGCACAGTGGCTCGAGCGAAGGGCTTGTGAGTCCTCAGCTCCACAGGTGCCAGGAAGCAAAGGGACATGGTGCACAGCACAGCATTCTCCGCTTCTAAGTGGCCATACGACACTCACACCACTACTGTGTTGTGAGTGCATGCTACATAATCAATCAATGAGCACTACATGTGCATGCTCTGCTTGGTGTGCAGAATGTCCTAGAGTCATGGCTGCGGCTGGTCACCAGCTACACCCTGGAGACAGATGCGTAGATGAAGGCAACGATGATGGCAGCGATGTACAAGATGGGCCCAGAGACGTAGGCTAGGATGTTTAACCCCACAGCAAATTTTCCATTCCTTCGGGCAGCCTCATAGTTACCATTCTCCTTATGCTCCCTGGCCTGGGGGTGGGAGGGGGGGAGGGAGGGGGGAGGGAGGGGGGTGCAACTAATTCACTCAGACACTTTGACAGACTACATGCATGCACCAGGTCCCAGGAGACCTACTGATGCTCTGGCCAGCGGATGCTCCTTTAGGGCTTGTAAAGCTATAGTGATCACAGCTACATTCCCTTCTCCCACCCTCCCATTCACTTGCAGACAACCAACCAAAGGGTGTCACTTCCAAGTATTCCCCGCAGTATGTTATCTACACACATACCACTCATACTGAAACTCACTTGGAGCATGACTTGCCAACCCACACTGAGTGCGGGCCCCCTCAACCTCCCACAACGAACATGTTGGCAGACAGCCCACACAGAAAAGCACACTCTCCCCTCCCAGCTCCCTCCTTACCTTCAAGGAGAAGCCAATAGCTATACCCGCACACAGGGCAAAAGGCAGTCCGCCACAAAGGATGCACAGGACCAGCGTGATGACTGACAGGTCAAAGTAGTCATGCACTTTGGGAGGCTGTGGGACCAGCGTTGTAGGACCCGGCTGACTCACCACCACCACATTCTGCAGGATGACAGTTTTGAGATGTAAACACACACATGCACACACACAGACACGCACACACACGTCACACAGAGTCCACTCACAGTGGTGGTGTTACTGGGAGCACCTGGATAGTACCCAGGCATGGCATGGGGTGGGGGCTGCGGGTTGAAGGTAGAGGGGGCGGGCTGGTACTGGTCACTGTAGCCATGAGGAGCGGGCTGGTACTGGGGGTTGTGGGTGGGAGGAGCGGGCTGGTACTGGGGGTTGTGGGTGGGAGGAGCGGGCTGGTACTGGGGGTTGTGGGTGGGAGGAGCGGGCTGGTACTGGGGGTTGTGGGTGGGAGGAGCGGGCTGGTACTGGGGGTTAAAATCATGAGGAGCGGGCTGGTACTGTGGAGGGTGGGTAGGAGCAGGTCGGTACTGGGGGCCATGGGCAGGAGGACCTGGTGAGAGGGAGAATTTTCGCAATAATCGCTGAGAACACCCTGTCAGCCAACCTGCCAAGTGCACAAGAGTGGGGACTGCGCGCACACGTAGCGTCAAGTCTTAGCGCTACGTGCGCGTGGAGTCCCCCCACGCGCAGCCCCCGTCGACAAATGGTGTCGTATGCAGCTCCCATCCGCGTGCAAGATCGACTAACCGGCTGTGAGGAGGGGAGCGGAGGGCTTGTCGAACTCGGAGTCGCTCATCGCGCTAGGCCTGGGTCTACTTCCTCGCGTTCAACATTCCAAACTCTACCTATATATGTGTCTGCTGTCTAAATCGGCCGGGACTATTTCACGGAACGGAGCGGAACGGAACGGAACGGAACTAGGGTCTAAAATACGGAACGGAACGTATACGGAACGATTATATACATATATGTCATATATAGGAGAGGGGATACCGCGCTCGGCGAAACTGCGCATGCTCACAGCTTCAGCTAGCACTCACACGTGGTCGTTCAGGCATCGCCCCCTTCGTACGTGCCAGCCCGAAACTGCAGTGCAACCATTCAGTGGAATAGCTAGTTAGCTAACTATGAGCATAGATAGTAGAGAACAGGGATTGGCAACTCAATCAACACTCCTGTACTGTGTGTATTATTTTATACTGTGTTTACTGGTTGTGCATCCGGGTTAGAACTGACACCTTGTTAAGTGTTATAATGTGATTTTTGGCGCGACCTTTAAAAGAGAGATCTGGAGAAGAAGAGACAGTTGTGGAAGAACAAACCACCAGGGGAGGGTCACAAAGCACTGCAAACCCACAAAAAGATAGTTCAAGGTCCCTTAAGGGCTATAGAGTAGATAGGTGTTGAAAAGAACAGACACATACACACATAAAGGCACTGCAAGGCTTAATTATTGATCATTTTACCTTGTAATAGGACTTTCTGTACCTCTACTGCCAATGACATTGCATGTATGCTCAAAGGGCTTAAAGAGCAATACTGTTCAGTCCCTGTAGCATGCCTTTAGACTGGTTTTGAAGAGATTTCTCTTAATTCCGGGGTGCTGTCAGGCCTCATAGTGCACAACTGCTGATTATTAGTGTGGTGTAGTTCTGTACCTTTCCTGGTTGTGAGAGGGCATTTCAGATGATCTTTTTGACTTAGACCAATCCTATAGTGATTGGTGTATGCCTTCCAACTCATATTTTGATCATGCTAAGTATCCTGATCGAAGTACATAGGTAGACAAGATGACCAATTTTGCATTTCAATCCATTCATACAAAGCAACGAAATGTCAGACCAGCTCAGGAAACGCCTAATCACACGATCCACATCGTAGTCTTTCGTTCTGAATACTCGTTTTCTGTGTCCCTAAGACTCTGAAAGCGCCCGTTAGCACGTTAGCATCGTCTTCAGCATCTCGGCGGCGGCGGCGACGCCATTTTCATTGCGGCAAGCAAAGGTCATCCTAACCCGGATGTAGGTGTTGACAAGGTGTGAAATTGGGAGTTGCCAATCCCTGTTCTCTACTATCTATGCTATGAGCAAGCTCACTGTGTACCGAGTCTGTACCACACCCTTAGCAATTTCGGAGGTTGTAACCCTGCTGCAGAATCCTCCAGAGGACGGAGTATCAAATCTTCCTCCAGTTACCCCAAAGGCTGGGGAGATTTACATTTACAGGAGTGAAGCAGCCAAAGAAAATGGTATGCAATCAGATTTCAACTTTGGGATTGTGCATTTGACTAGGGCTTAGATTCCAATGGCTGTGGGCGTGTGCACCTGTGATCAAGACTTTGTATGTAGCTGGTAATGTGGTGGAGAGTATACTTACTATTATATATTTCCAGCTATAAAATTATGCTAAGCAACAATAATTTTACTATAATCTATATGAATTAATGTCGAAGAGAACAAGGTCAGCATGGATCCAAAGCTCCACACCTTCACCGTCATGGGTACACAGCGTCCCCATGTTGTCACACTGTTCCCAAAGAAAACCTGTTCCTGTCCTTCCACAACTGAATGTTTCCACATCTTAGCAGCCAAAATTAGCATTGGGCAGGAGGAGCAAAAAGAGCAACTAAGAAGACTTAACTTAACCCAGCTTCGCAGAAATGCTCGCAGTCGGAAGGACAAGAAGTCTGGTAGGAAACGGCCCACGGCCTGGCGACATGGACATCTATCCTGCCCCGGATTCCCTTGCAGCTGGAGAGGCAAAGGTGCAACGTATGATCTGCCAGGGGACTACTGATAATGGTTGCACTGTTACCATCATGCAAGGTGACTTAACAGAATTTTCAGTAGATGTAATGGTGAATGCTGCTAATGAGCAGCTCAGGCATGATGGAGGTATTGCGGCGATTATCTCCAGGAAAGGTGGCCCCATCGTTCAGGAAGAATCAACGAAGTACGTCAAGAGTGCTGGGCAGCTGAGCACTGGAGATGCTGTTCTACTTAAAGGAGCAGGAAATCTCCCCTGCAAAGCCATAATTCATGCAGTTGGTCCTCGTTGGAATGCAGGCCAGAACAATGAAGAAGCTTACCTTGTCAGGACAGTTTACAACAGTCTATTGGAAGCATCTAAACACAAATTCATGTCAATTGCACTCCCTGCAATCAGTTCAGGGATATTTGGCAATGATGGAGGGAATTAGGGCATTTTCATCAACGAACAGGTCAAATCAGCTACAGTCTATCACCATCATGCTGCTGCAGGAGCAGCACATCACCACATTTATACAAGCTGCTGGTGTTGTCCTGAGGAATATTGTCCACACAGCCAATAACATAGAAGTAACCGCATCTGGCAAACAAATGAAAATGCCAACTGCAACAGTAACACACGGGGACAGTGATGATGAGGTACAGGAAGTTGATCAATCAATGGGCCAGCTACTACCAACTGCACCAGTAACACACGGGGACAGTGACGATGAGGTACTAGATCTTAATCAATCATTGAGACAGCAACGACCATCCAAACCAGTAACAAATGGGGAAAATCCCATTGATGTGGACACATTCACATGCAAGCAGTCACCAGCACCATACTGGATCCAGGATCTGGAGCTTCGTCAACAGGACAAAACACAGCTGATAGAGGGATCCTGGCTAACAGACAAACACATTAACGCATCCAACAAGCTGCTAAAGCAACAGTGCCCCAACCAGAATGGTCAACAGGACACACTTGTCCTGGCTGAAAAGCTGATGTGGCGTTCTAACACCAAGGACTTCGTCCAAATCATTAACTTAAATAATCTACACTGGGTCTGTGTATCAAATATTGGCTGCCCAGACAACACCATTGATGTGTATGATAGCTTGCCCTCAAATTCAGTGGGATCTAAATCTCTACAGGAACAAGTTGCTGCCATTATACACACTGAAGAGAAGTCCTTTGAGCTGAGATTCATCAATGTGCAGCGGCAGTGTGGTAGCTCTGATTGCGCACTATTTGCAATCGCAAATAGCACAGCACTGTGCCTGGGAGAAGATCCTCATCGGATAAGGTACAATCAGAAGGACATGAGGAAACTCCTTACGGAATGTTTTGAGGCAGGAGCAATGGAACTTTTCCCCAAGCACACCGTTGCCCCAAGGGTGAAAAGGCAACGTGTCTGTGCTCGAGTCACAGTGGCTCTGTACTGCTCGTGCAGGCAAATATACACACATGCCAGTAACATGATCCAGTGTCACAGGTGCAAAGAGTGGTATTACGACAATTGCGTCCCGAACATTGGACCACAATTTTGGAACACAAGCAAAACATGGATTTGCCGCACCTGCACGACCCAGCTGTAACTTAAGTAATGATAATCTTCCAAACAGTACCTACCTACGTAACTACATACAATGCACATGTATGGATTTGATTTATTAACTTTCACTGTATACAATAACAGTCCAAACGTTTAACTTATACTTATAGAACTACTATCTCAAGATACTGAGTTATTGTTGTAAGCCAGTTACAGGCTGAGCAGCTCCTGATAGAGGCTGCTGCTCTGTAAAATCGAATTAATACTATGTACTGCATTGCTACCAATAATCAGATCCACGCACATTTCTGTTTTGCACAGGTACAAGAGAAGAATTAATCTGTCTATAAACAGTACACCTAGTATGTGTTTAGAAGAGAACCAAGCTGGATCATGGCTGGCAGCGCTCGCGCCCAGCATACCACCTTACATACATGAACACGCGAAAGAGTTGGGTCCATTCGACAGCATGTGCCCTGCAAGAAAGAGGCGGTGGGTAGAAACCGCATTGAGGCAGCTAAAGGGTAAGACAGATTCAAACTATTACTAGCACCACTCCTACCAGTCCACCTCTGCCCCACCTGCGCCAACATTAACGAAAGTGGGTCTCTGCTGCTCATGAGCCTGCACTACCACGTAAACGGCCGTCCGTATACGTTCCGTTCCGTATTTTAGACCCTAGTTCCGTTCCGCTCCGATCCGTGAAATAGTCCCGGCCGTCTAAATCTATCCTGGTATGAATAATTTATATCTCCGGAGTCCAATGTTTCAAAATGTGTGTTCCGGGGAATCATTTTAGGGGTCCACATTTTTCATGACAAACTCGCTTTTGCACGCACCGGTGATGCGAACACATGCATGCATGAGGGGTAATTGCTGTTTTGCAACAAACATGCAACCTTATAACAATATATATTACACACGCACACACCATGCACACACCATGCACACACCATACTTGCTCAGCGGCTCATCCCGACAGTGCCTCGCATTTGTCTTGTACAATGTAGTACAACTGATTGTGCAAGGAACTATGAGCAACGTGTCTGAATGCATGCAGGTCACATAGACACCCCAAACACAGAGAAAAGAACTTCCTGTATATATATAAAATAAACTATATCAATGCTCTGAACTATACAGTTTAGAGCATCAGTAGGCTCTGTTGAGTTTGATCAAGCTGCCCCGCCCCTTCACTACTTCCACAACTGCCCCGCCCCTTTCACTACTTCCACAACTGCCCCGCCCTTTTTCACTACTTCCACAACTGCCCCGCGTCCCCTTTCACTACTTCCACAACTGCCCCGCCCTCTTTCACTACTTCCACAACTGCCCCGCCCTCTTTCACTACTTCCACAACTGCCCCGCCCTCTTTCACTACTTCCCCGACTACCCCGCCCCCTTTCACTACTTCCACAACTGCCCCGCCCTCTTTCACTACTTCCACAACTGCCCCGCCCTCTTTCACTACTTCCACAACTGCCCCGCCCTCTTTCACTACTTCCACGACTACCCCGCCCCCTTTCACTACTTCTACAACTGCCCCGCCCTCTTTCACTACTTCCACGACTACCCCGCCCCCTTTCACTACTTGCACGACTGCCCCACCCCTTTCACTATTCATGTGCACTGATGTGACAAATGTCAGTAGTTACCCAGCTGACAAGAAGATACATTCAAATTATATTTAGTTTAGTATTTAGTCTGGTGTGTAGTATGATGCATTCATGCACTCGGCTTGGCTCGGCACACCAACAGCAAGTAAAACGAAAGGGGACATCCATGCACATCACACTCCACTTTCTAAGTGCCCATTAGAAACACTCATTCTAAACCTTGCAAAACACCGTGCGGTGTACATGAGCAAAAGTGATCTGTCCGTGTGCACGCTGTGTGCCTGTGTCACGGTGGCTCATCAGTTGTTGTATGGACTACTCCTAGCCACTGCAGCACTGGCAGTGGCATAGTAGATGATCAAGGAGAGGATGATAATGCCGTAGATGATGGGCCCAGAGATAAAGGCCACAATGTTGAAGATTAGGGCAAATCTTCCACTGCTGCGGGCAGACTCATAGTCACCGCTCTTGTTGTGGTCTTGGGCCTGCAGGAGGGGGGCAGGAGGGGGGAGAGGGGGGGAGAAGGACAGCAGAGGAGACTCGTGCCAATACACCCAGAACACATCACCCTAGCCAGTCACATGGGCCAGACAAGACCAGATGGACTCTTTTATTAGATGACGACTTGCTAATCACCAGGACACAAGTACCCAAAGGGAAGTAAATGAATGCAGATGGAAGCCACCCAACACAGCACAATTAGCAACCCATACAAGTGCTCCAACCTTTGGGAGGCATGGGATATTCCTGCAACCATAGATATCAACTACTGCAACTACTCATCTCCTCAGCAGAACTGCCCCCTCCCCCCCATGCACACACACACGCCCTCCGCTCCACTGCCTCTCCTGACCTTGATGGAGAAGACAAGAGCTATGATGGCACAGACCACAAAGGGAACTCCACCGCAGAGAATACAGAAGACCAGGGTGCAGACAGAGAAGTTGAAGTAGTCGGGTGCCCGGGGGGCCATTGGCACCGCCACCGGCGTCGGCCGAGTCGCAGCCTGGTTCACCACCACCACATTCTGCAGGAGGACACTTCTGAGTCAAGCACCACACGCACGCACAGGGCCGGAGTCCACTCACCGTAGTTGTAGTGTTGCTGGGAGCAGCGGCTCCGTAGTATCCGGGCGTGGGCTGGGGAGGAGACTGCTGCGAGTAGGCCGGAGGAGCGGGCTGGTACGGGTCAGCGAAGCCCTGCGGAGGGGGGGCTGGAGGGAAGGGGAGGGCGGCGGAGGGACACAGGCCAGCTGCTGGCGGTGAACAGTGCGAACGAAGGCGTTTCACTAATTTTTGGCAGGCACAAAGTCACTCACACCCGCCGACCACGCGCCATGCACACCCACACAATAGATGATCCCACACCATCTACAGGCGCCCGATTAGCTATTTGCGGAAATAGCCACCAAACCAGTCTCCACTCCACTGAAGTCTTCCCCGCTTCGTTCGTGTTGCACACAGCCCAGTGGGTCGCTCGACTCACCGTTTGGGAGCAGCGGAGCAGAGGGCTTGTCGTTGTAGCTCATCTTGCCGAAACTCCTGAGTGTTCCTCCGTAGACCACGCCAATGACGTCATGAAGTAGCACGTGGTTAATTATCATCCGATTGTACGGCATTAAATTTTAGTGAAGTGCCGCCGACCACACACTACGATGCCGGCTGGCAGCGACTCTATGAGCACCTGAAGCACTCCTGCAGCAAGTGACACAGTGACAGATCAACACAGACATATCCAGCAGAATGCTATTGTAAGCGTGGGGGTGGCTGCACGCGTGGGACCATTACTCCAGGGGGAGGGGGCGGGGACAGGTGGGACTGGGGAAAGGAGGGGCTGACCACACCCACACCTTGAAGTTGCTTCATGACAAGTTCGCGGAACCTCTGCAGCCAAAGTGTGGTCAGTGAAAAAAGAACATCAAGTCATCCCAAAACACAGCTCATATTAACTGCTAAGCCCCAAATGGTGCTCTGAAGGAGGCTGAGTGACACCGACCCATTGCCCTCACTGACAGTGTACCCACCTGACCTCACAGCACCCCCCTACACCGCCTTACACCACGCCCACCACACCCACCCTGGCTGACGCCCCACCCACCTGGGGAGAACAGTACTCCTCCAGCCAGGAGATGACACAACCAGAGAGAGTGTCAAAACTGTCTGTGGACACACGGGCATCAAAAGACTGAAAAAGGTTGTCCATGATGGATTCGAACTAGGGAAAAGATGAGAGAGAGGGAGAGGGAGGAGAAATGGGAGGAGTGGAGGGTCAGCTGTCAGTGTACAAAAAGCAAGAAATAGCTATAATGGTGGGAAATACACACACACACACACACGCACGCACACGCACACACACACACACACACACACACACACACACACACACACACTCAACATACATACTGCGACACACTCACTAGTTCAAAATTCATGTCACTAGGCAACTGAGAGGTTGCCATGGCACCACTTCCTCCTAGGACCTGCTGGCCTTGAGCTCGAACAATCTGCTCATAGTTCCTAAAGTGGGTGGGGCGAGGGTGGGGCGAGGGTGGGGTGAGGGTGGGGCAGGACTACAACATGTCAGAGGTGTGGCAGTGTGTAAGAAGGCCTACTCCTTCATGATCTCCAGTGCCTTCACTTCCTTCCGCATGCCCTCCAACTTGCCGGTCTGCTTCCGCTGGTGGTCCTCCAGGTAGCCAACGTAGTCGGCGGCTGAGGGAGAAGGGATGCGACACACACTCCCACCAGCACACCAGCACACACCAGTACTTCTTCCCCGCTGTGTGGCCCCTCCCAGTGCCCCTCCCACTAACTCTTGAGCAGGATGGTGGCCCGACTGAGCCGTGTGCTCCCGGGGTTCGGCTTGCAGGTGGGGACAATCCGCTCCAGTGTGCTGTATGCTTGCTTGATGATGTCACGCCGACGCTGCTCATTGATTGTGTGAATGTCACGCTTGACTGACACACCTCCTGCCACACTGGACCGCTCGTCACTATCACCGTCATCGTCACCATCCACTGCAGTGACAACGTGATGGTTATACCAACATACGCGTATGCATGCACATGCAGACACACACTCACCTCCAGAGGTGAGTGCATACGAGCCAGTCAGCCCCAGATGTACATCACCCGAGTCCAGACCTTCAAAGGACAAAGGCTGTGAAGGGAGGGGAGGGGGAAGGGAAGGGGAGGGGGAGGGGAGGGGAGGGGAGAGGAGGGGACAGAGTAGTCAGTGTCAACCTGTCTCATCTGTTGGTAGAGGCAAGAGTGAGGCAGGCCACATAGAAAGGTAGGCCCTTCACTGCCTGCTGGCAGCAGTGACACACTACCACTTCATGTGTATACATGCCTTATTAATACATACTAATACATACTAATACATACTCATACATACCAATACATATACCACTAACTGGCAGATCCATTGCCAATGCTGTGTTGACCACTGGCTGTGGAGTGGGTGTGTTGCTTGTACTCAGTGACGGAGAGGAGAGCGGGGAACTGAAGGGAGCCGAGTGCTGGTGGGCGAGGCAGAGGAGGGGGCGAGGTAGAACAGAGCACCTCACAGCAGGCTCACAACCACGTCCCCCCAGCCCCCACGCCTAATGCAGCTGCTAGCCTTAAACAGTGCTACACACACACACACACACACACACACACACACACACACACACACACACACACACACACACACACACACACACACACACACACACACACACACACACACACACACACACACACACACACACACACACACACACACACACACACACACACACACACACACACACACACACACGCACACGCACACACAGCTGTTAGCCTTGAAACAGTGCATCACGAGTGTGGACATTAGGGGGGTTGGGTTTCTCCGTATGGTTTCTTCATGCGCCTAGCAGCTGGACCTATAGCCACACCAATCAAAACCCACGTCCACCGAACACTGATGTGCCCCCACTGTGCAGGACCCCCCACTGCCTGCAACGCGCTCCACTCACCTCTGAACCCGACCAGCTTGTACGCCGCTCGGTCATCTTGTCCGAAGGGTTTCAATGGGGACACGCCCCCTTTCATTACAGGTTTCACCTCCTCCACAGCGGCTGTTTGGCCCGAGACGAAGATGCCCCCTAAAACGCGTCGGATAGCCATCATGGGCTTTAGATCAGTTGGTAGGCGAGGCGAGGGAGTGTACGTATACGTGCACAGGGGTGGTAGGCGAGGGAGTGTACGTATACGTGCACAGGGGTGGTAGGCGAGGGAGTGTACGTATACGTGCACAGGGGTGGTAGGCGAGGGAGTGTACGTATACGTGCACAGGGGTGGTAGGCGAGGGAGTGTACGTATACGTGCACAGGGGTGGTAGGCGAGGGAGTGTACGTATACGTGCACAGGGGTGGTAGGCGAGGGAGTGTACGTATACGTGCACAGGGGTGGTAGGTGAGGGAGGCACACTGTACGTATGTACATGTGCACTTCGACTCACAGCGAACTCGGTTTCTTCTCCCAATATTCTGCATTACCATCGAGTTGAATCCACCCAGGCTAATCCTGCATTCTGCAGTGACTGCATACCACGTGTCATTAGCTAACGCTGCAAGGGAGGCACGGTTACTTTATTGTCATACTGCTAGACAGGTGTTCATTCTTCTCTTCTTTCTGGCTACAGGTAAGAGCTCTCTGACTCTTCAATTTGTGAATAACCAGTTTGTGGACTACTATGATCCCACAATTGAAAACAGTGAGCACCTGGACACACCCACTGCCCCTAGTCCTGGACACACCCACTGCCCCTAGTCCTGGACACACCCACTGCCCCTAGTCCTGGACACACCCACTGCCCCTAGTCCTGGACACACCCACTGCCCCTAGTCCTGGACACACCCACTGCCCCTACTTCTGGACACACCCACTGCCCCTAGTCCTGGACACACCCACTGCCCCTACTCCTGGACACACCCACTGCCCCTAGTCCTGGACACACCCACTGCCCCTAGTCCTGGACACACCCACTGCCCTTACTTCTGGACACACTGAGCTTACTAACATACTAGCTTACTTACATGTGCCATGCACTATTGCACTACACACTGTCACACTGTCACACTACTCACTGTTACACTGTCACACTACTCACTGTCACACTGTCACACTACTCACTGTCACACTGCACACTGCACACTACTCAATGTCACACTGTCACACTACTCACTGTCACACTGTCACACTACTCACTGTCACACTACTCACTATCACACTGTCACACTACTCACTATCACACTGTCACACTGTCACACTACTCACTGTCACACTGCACACTGCACACTACTCAATGTCACACTGTCACTACTCACTGTCACACTGCACACTACTCACTGTCACACTGTCACACTACTCACTGTCACACTGTCACACTACTCACTGTCACACTACTCACTATCACACTGTCACACTACTCACTGTCACACTGTCACACTACTCACTGTCACACTGCACACTGCACACTACTCAATGTCACACTGTCACTACTCACTGTCACACTGCACACTACTAACTGTCACACTGTCACACTACTCACTGTCACACTGTCACACTACTCACTGTCACAGTGCACACGTCCATACCACTGCTGTTCCTTTGTTCAGCGTTTGAGAAGACATTCAAAGTTGGAGCACAAGAGTACTTAGTACAAGTAGTGGACACTGCTGGGCAGGTGAGGGGAGGGGACGGGAGGGGTTGAGAGGAGGGGAGGGGAGGGGAGGGGTTGAGAGGAGGGGAGGGGAGGGGTTGAGAGGAGGGGACGGGAGGGGTTGAGAGGAGGGGAGGGGAGGGGAGGGGTTGAGAGGAGGGGAGGGGAGGGGTTGAGAGGAGGGGAGGGGAGGGGTTGAGAGGAGGGGAGGGGAGGGATTGAGAGGAGGGGAGGGGAGGAGAAAGGAGGGGAGGGAAGGGGAGGGAAGGGAGTTGAGAGGAGAGAAGGGGAGGGGAGGGAAGAGAAATGTTGTCTTGGTATAATTCAGTTTCCCTCACATTTCAAATCCTATTCTATTAGGACGAATACTCAATTTTGTCTCAGAACTACACCGTCAACGTGCACGGCTATGTACTGGTGTATTCTACCACCTCACACAAGAGGTGCGTCCCAGATGGTGTTTGTGTGTGTGCGCGCGCGCGCGTGTGTGTGTGTGCATGTGTTTATGTGTAGTGGGAGGTGCACTCTGTTACTTGAGGACCATGAAGCTAGCATGCTGCTGTGATTTGCTCTGCAGTTTTGAAGTAGTAAAGATTATTCATGACAAAATATTGGATATGACTGGCAGCAACCAGTAAGTGTGGCACGCACGCACGTGTGTAGCGGCACCTCACACCCTCAGCGGCACACCACCACTCGAGTACTCACACGTTCTAGTCTCACACATCAAAGTGTACGCTTAGATTACATTACTCCCGCCTCTCCTCCACTCTTGCCCCACCCCTTGCCACGCCCACTCAGAGTCCCAATGGTTCTAGTTGGTAACAAGACGGACTTACACATGCAGCGGTGAGCTACAATTAGAAGCCCTGTGCTGTTCTAGGTCACTGCCAGGTGTATGTATGTATTCTGGGGGAGGTTAGGGGCTTGGTGCCGTTGTGGCTGGGGACGAAACCACACAAACCTCAGCGCTCAGTCCCGTTTGCATACTTTACTAGAATTTAGAGTGTTTTATTACATTAATTGGAGCTGCTTTCTTTAACATGAGCTGCATACAGCCCAGGGCTCTTACTAGTAGCCCCCCTTCTGGCACAGGTCAGTATCTGCAAAGGAGGGCAAGGATTTGGCAGACGGGTGGAGGGCGGCCTTCATTGAGGCGTCAGCTAAGCACCACGAGGTGGGTGCTACGCAGACACCTGGGTAGTTGACTGCAGCCAGCTGCAGGACGTGTCTTCTGTAGACCGAGGCTGCATTGCGGAGCAGAGCTCCATGTGGTGCATGCTGTTGACCTGTGCCAAGGTGCTGTGTGCGTGCATGTGTGTGTGGCTCCCTTCTCTGCATTCACAACTGATCTGTGGTTGCGAGAAACATGTTTCACTTGTACACTTTTTGCAGTGGTAGCCCCTCCCTTCATCTCCTCCCCTCCCCCCCCCCCCCTCTGCAGACAGTGAAGGAGATATTCCGCACAGTCCTAGCCGCCATTGAGCGGCAAAGTGGGGAGGAGCCAGAACAAAAGGGGTGTGTCCTCTCATGACCCATCAGGGATGTGCGTTTGTACGTATGTATGTATGTATGTACCCATGCTTACCTGTCATTCTTTCCTGTGCCATCAATATCACACAGTTAATGAGCAATTAGAAAACAGGATGTAAGTTAACTGACAGTCTCACAATTTCTTTATTTCAGTTCATACTGCCTCACCTTCCTTCCACCCAACGTCTTCCTGTGCCCTCCGGAGGGCAGTGGTGGGCAGACTTCACTCAGAGCCACTTCACTACTGTGGTACACCAGCTGATGTGACTGCTCATGTGACCATGCTGGCTGAGATTCACTATTGACGTGATTCCTGTCACAATGGACATTGCTGATAACAGCCTACGGGCAGAGGGGGGGGGGGGGGTTGGGGGTAGGGGACAAAACAGTCAATTTGTATCCTGTTTGGGAGTAGTCTTAGCATGAAAATGGAATAACTGGATAGTCTACAGCTGCCAAGTGCTGCCAAGTGCTGCCAAGTGCTGCCAAGTGCTGCCAAGTGCTGCCAAGTGCTGCCAAGTGCTGCCAAGTGCTGCCAAGTGCTGCCAAGTGCTGCCAAGTGCTGCCAAGGCCATTCATCAAGAACTTTCAGAGCTGTCCACACCTTGACACAGCCTTGGTCAACAACACACTTGCACTTGACAGGTGGACACACTCCCACTTGTTAATTCCACCCAACTTATTGCCCCTCCCCCCACTGTTAGCCCTGCCACCTTGTACAACTCCATCTAGCTCCTGAGCCGATCTATCTAGATCTCTGCCTCCCGCATGGAGGCCAGGGTGGCGCCGTGCAGCCCCTCCAGCTCCTCACTGCCCACACCTTGATCCCTCCTGTCACCACTCCCTTCTTCAACCCGACGTAGTAGACCTAAACACAGCACAACAGTACTGACAGGATGTTGAGGATTGGACTGGTCGCCTTGACAACCCTGTTGGGAGGATGTCACATGACTGTGTCACATGACCATGCCACACATCGACACACCTCCTTTTCCTGTGGTATGCAATGGTGAATACAATGAAGAACAGAGACAAGAGAGCGGCCAAAATTGTAACAGCCGACTGCTGCATGTATACAGCCATCCATATGTATCCATCTGTTTCATAACATGTCCTATCTTATTTACACACCTAATGCTTTTAATTCATTCCTGTCTCCTCATTCACATTTGCACTAGTTCTATATAGCTATATACATCCTGTGCGGGGTATGTACTCTATGGGAGTGCTCTAGTTATTTAGAGAATTACAATAGTTTGTGCATGGACAAACATGCAGAGTACAGCATAAACATGTTACACTGAATTCATGCACTTCATCACGATCACTGTCACTAGTGCCACAAGGGGAAGGACCAGTCCTCCAAAGAGGATGACAAAGTGCAACACTGCCACCACATTCAGCTTCTTGTGAGAGCCGGTGAGGTCACCCTGCCTCTCATTGCAGTCAGCCTGTGTGGGTGGGTGGGGTGGAGGGAGGAGAAGGGAGGGGCTTGTGTGGGTGTGGGCATGCCCAGTGCAGGAATGCAGTGGGTGGTCAAATAAAGGACGTTTGCACACTGACCACCAGCCAGCAGTGCAGTCCTCTGCTGGTGTCTTGTGAAGATGTGCATTGCAGGTCCACTCCACTGGTTAGTGCACACTACACTATCAGTTCTTCTAGTTATCAACTTTCATCAGCAAATATCATCCATCATCAATCAACCACCATCTCTAACCATCATCAACACCGTCACCCAACCATCAGCCCTACCCCCATCAACCCTCATCGCCCTGTCCCTGCACCACCCCTCCAGTGCCCACCATGTAAGCCAGCAGAGCTGCAGGCAGCGTGAGCAGCAGGCAAGGCGGGTTTAGGAACAGACACAGGAGGGACAGGACCACACTCAGGGAGAGATTGTCCTCGGCAACAGAGCAGGAGGTGACCATTGGTCGATTTGGGTCACATGACCTTGCACATCTCCTTATGCGGATGGTCTGCAGTGGAGGAAGTGGGCTCAAGCAGAGCCTACACACTAACCCAGGCCGTCAGCACTCGACTACCTGCCAGCCCCCATGCACTTGGCACGGCTGAGGCTGGTGGCTAGTCTACATGCACACCAAGCACGTCCCGTCCTCTCACCTTGCAACCCCACACACGGCATAGTCCTAGCTCACCACACACCACCAAACACAGGAACACCAGACTACAAAGTTGTCACTTTAGCATTAGCACACGCTCCCATGCACACAGACTGCAAACAGCTCACCCTCCTAAACCTGCCACTGCTGTGCAGTGAGCAGCGGAGTGGCACAAGGACTGACCACTCTGAGAGTGCAGGCACAGTGGGACTGTGGGGGAGGGCTTCCAGCTGCAGGTGCAGGTGCAGGGGGGACACACCTGTGCTAATGTACATACACAAACGTCCATGCCCAAGTCACTGCATGAGATGTGATGCAACACAACTGTGTCGCAGGACGGAACGGACTACATCTACACTGGAAGTGATTAGAGTTGACCCTAAAGACTTGTTCAACTATTTAAAGACTTTGTAGTTGGTGGACTCTCCCACACATAGGTGAACCCTTATTCTCATCACAGGAGGTAGCAAAGTGCACGGCATGCAACAAGAAAGGGTTGAAGTACAACACCCACCTCTTTAATGGTTTGTCGGCTGAAATCCTCGCTGTACGTACTGTTGTCATGGATACATTGTAGGTGTGGCTCAGTGGGCAATGGTGTAGGCAGATCATAGCCTGAGGAACTGTTGGGTGAGAGGTGAGAGTCCGGCTCAGCACAGTCAGGCATCACGCCGGTGGAGGGCACAGCCGCTGGAGGGTGTAGACAGATGTAACATCCTGTGAGACTGTGCAACGTGTGCACTTGTGCTCTACCTCCAGTGCATGCAGGACCAGGGAAGTGGGGTGCTCTACCTCCAGTGCATGCAGGACCAGGGAAGTGGGGTGCTCTACCTCCAGTGCATGCAGGAACAGGGCAGTGGGGTGCCATGCTGTGGACTGTACACACACGCACCGTCGCAACACCACCGACCAGCCCTCACACTGCAGCATGGTTGATCAGTTGCTCCTGTGACCCAGCCAGCGAGGTCTTGCGCCGCGTGTGCCTGAGCATTGTATGGTGCACACTGCACTGACAGGAGGCGCACGTGCGGCAAAGAGCGGCTGGAAGGGGTTCACTGGTGCGTCCAAGTCTGCTTAAATGTACCGAGGCGCCACATGAGAGCGGGCTAGCTTTCCGCACACGCCGTACGAGGCCAAGCCGTCCCAGTTCACCCCTCGCACGCACCATAGACACACCAGAGCAATGCCTAGTAGAGCAGGCACTCACCTTAGCTGGTGCACTGCCGTGACCCGGACGACGTCGGCAGAACACACTCATTCCGCCCCTTTTGAAGTGTCGTCTACCGTCGCCGCCCGTCAGAGGCACGCACACAATGCACTGGGTGGTGCACAGTGCTGGTAGTACAAATCTAGCTCGCCACAAAGGCGCCGCCTACAGCAG
>OX465038.1:7072989-7075489 GCA_949841015.1 Aplysina aerophoba
TATGAGTACCATCCAGCCAATGTTGCAACAGCGTCTGTGAGTCAGCCCCTGTAATTACTGTAGAATATGCAGGCAGAGCTCCCTGTAGTCTTGCCTATGCGAATGTGAGGCATTGGCCAGAATTTGTTGAGCAATTATGGATAGTGTGCAGCACTTTGTCCCAAGCACCGGTGCACAAGTAGCGCACACAGACCTAGCACACCTAGCCGTGTGCTGCCAAGACACCACCAGCAGCAGGCCTCAATGGTGCTGAAAACGCTTCCGTATTCTAAAGAGAGGCACACAAGTCACACACTACTGTGTCACCCTTGAGTAGGGGAGGGTTCCCTGCCCACCCCCACCCACCCCCACTACGCAGTAGTGCCCCTCCCCCTTCTCCCCAGAGCACTGTGGTGGTGTCCCAGCCCTCGGTACGGCAGGGTGTGGTGCGTATTGCAGCTGTCAGGGGGAGCGCCCCTGACTACATGCTCTTCTCTGTCCTGATGACTGTCATTTGCCTCTTCTTCTTCTCTGGACTGTGCATCCTCCTCAATGTCCCTGCACTGGTCTTCTCAGCTATGGTGAGGATGAGGAGGGGTGCAAGTGAGGGGAGAGAGTGAGGAGGAGTGGAAGTGAGGGGAGAGAATGAGGAGGGGTGGGGAGGGAGGGAAGAGAGTGAGGAGTGGAAGTGAGGGGAGAGAGTGAGGAGGAGTGGAAGTGAGGGGAGAGAGTGAGGAGGAGTGGAAGTGAGGGGAGAGAGTGAGGAGTGGAAGTGAGGGGAGAGAGTGAGGAGTGGAAGTGAGGGGAGAGAGTGAGGAGTGGAAGTGAGGGGAGAGAGTGAGGAAGGGTGGGAGTGAGGGAAGAGAGTGAGGAATGGAAGTGAGGGGAGAGAGTGAGGAGGAGTGGAAGTGAGGGGAGAGAGTGAGGAGGAGTGGAAGTGAGGGGAGAGAGTGAGGAAGGGTAGGAGTGAGGGGAGAGAGTGAGGAAGGGTAGGAGTGAGGGGAGAGAGTGAGGAAGGGTAGGAGTGAGGGGAGAGAGTGAGGAAGGGTAGGAGTGAGGGGAGTGAGGGTAGAGAACAATACTCGTGGACTTCCTGAACGACACTGGATCAATCGATTGTAGAAGTGTTTATTTGTGAGACTTCTGTGATCTTTTCCACACAGTAGAAGTATGTATGTGGTTCTCCTTTTACAGGCCAACGAAGCCAACACCAGTGGTGAGGAACAGCGTGCTCGGTTGCACGGGCGAGTAGCCCTGTTCCTCAACCTCATCTCACTATTCCTTGGGATTGGAGTCTATGTCGGTGTGGGAGTCTACCTTGCTGTGGTCCTCATCATCCACTAGCCCCCCAGGCCTGCCCCACGCACTGCTGACTGAGCTGCAGTACACTGCATATGCCGCTAATGTGTGCGCACACAGACACACACACTCAATCCTGTATGGTTTGTAGGTTTGTATGTTCAATATCCGAGTATGTTGCATCAACTTGCAACGTGGAAGTCTGGCGATGAGTGGGATGTCTACCACTTCCCCCGTCAGGATGGCACGGGGCGGAACGTGCGCTCATGCAGTCCCTAGTTCGCACAAAGGCCCGCAATATGCAGGCCAGCTGCCTCGATAATTGAGCTAATTATTTGCATTTGAGTCGAAAACTGTTAGTGTCTGTCTGTCGCCTTGGTAACCACCTCAAGATGGCGAAGACGGATCAAGAACGGATGGGACTGTTCTCCGAAATGGGCTACACCACCATCGGTGATCCCTACAAGTCGGGGAATGTGGAGAGTAAGCGATGCTCGGCCCTGTGTGAAATGCAGTAGCTTGAGCAGGCGAGCGTGTACTTCGACGTGGCGGCCAGCATGGCTGCCGCCGCTGGGCCTCTGTGCTTCACATTGGTTCGAGCCTGGACCGTAGACAGCTAGCCGACACTTTGTTTTAGTGCGCAGTCGGAGATATTATGTTGCATTGCAGGGGTTGCTGTACTAATGCACGCGCGTTGTATGCAAGTGAGTCCGTGAGCGAAGCTGCTCGCTAGCTACCTCTCACTACCAGGAGGTAGCTGACACGGTGAGGGGGGAGGGGGGGAGGGGGTGTTCCTCGGCTGACCTGATCCGTGGGGCTACACTGGCATCACTCCACACCCACCCAAGTGGTCTGTCTGTGTCTGTCTGTCTGTCTGTCTGTCTGTCTGTCTGTCTGTCTGTCTGTCTGCACCAGGGCCCTTCAACGTAAGCGCCTACAAGGGCAGGCAGATGATGGTGGGGAGCACAAAGTCCAAAACAGCCTACCAGGCTGGTTACTTTGGGAAGACCTTTGACCGCATCATGGAGGGCGAGGCCTACAGTGACCCTGTCAAGCAGCGGAGACAGAACAAGCTCACGGAGGCTCAGAAGAACCTGAGCAAGGCCTTCGTGCCCAGCAGCGTCTCCAAGAAGGCGTGAGCAATATGTAGTGTGTGTGTGTGCACGCGTGTGTGTAGGTGTGTATGAATGAATATGTCATTTGGCCATGTCTGTTGGTGGTG
>OX465038.1:7077989-7082636 GCA_949841015.1 Aplysina aerophoba
GAAGAGTGTTGCTGCACATGTGTGTGCCGGTTCCATCTCGTCCAGAAAGAGGCAGATACACACCAAAAGAAGATGAAGGGCGGCCCCTTCAAGCTCAACAGCCACCCTAAGGAATACTTCGAGGAGAATCCCTTCAAGAATGACAGAGGTAACCAGCTGGAAGCACTTGGTGCACAGCTATGGGCGGTGGCTGGCACTCAACCACCACTCCCCTCCCCACCCCTCCCCCTTCCCGCCCCTCCTCCCTAGCAGCCCTCCCTCCCCTCAAAGAGGCGGCGAGTTCCAAGGAGAAGCCAAGGCCCTTCAAACCAAGCTCGCCAGCCAAGAAGGTAGACTAGGCTGCGCAGGAGCCGAGCCGGGGACTAGTGGTAGGGTGGGCTGGCTGCCAATCACTGTGACCCACTGTGCCCCTCCCCCTCAGGCTGGCGGGTGCAAGGCAGGTACGTTTGACCCCTACCCAAAGCACTCCGAGGACCCCTACCCATCCTCGGCCTCAGGCAAGGCGGACAAGGGAGGGACAGAAAAGAAGATCTTCCGTCCCTCGCAAGGGCCAAAGTCCACGCCTACCAACTCTGTCATTGCACAAAATGTTCAGAGGTCAGTGGGCAGGAGGTGGTGGAGAGAGGGGGTTGTGGGTTGGGAGTGGGTGTGATCATATGGGGCTGGAGCATGTTCAGTCAATTCAGCCTTCCCTCCTCCCTCTCCCTCTTCTGTAGGAGAATGAATGTCCTCAACTTCCGCACAGCAGTGCCACAGTCCTAGCCAACGCACTGAGCATGTATTGCACAACACACACACACACACACACACACACACACACACCACGCCCTGTCACAACAGCATGCAGTGTGTCATGACATTGCAACTGAATGTGATACGCGTGTGAGACAAATGCATGTTCCCAGGACTACCTGTGTATGTAGTCTGTTTGATGTGCCTCCCTGCCCACAGCTGGTGGGCGGGAAGGCATCCCTGCCCACAGCTGGTGGGCGGGAAGGCATCCCTGCCCACAGCTGGTGGGCGGGAAGGCATCCCTGCCCACAGCTGGTGGGCGGGAAGGCATCCCTGCCCACAGCTGGTGGGCGGGAAGGTATCCCTGCCCACAGCTGGTGGGCGGGAAGGCATCCCTGCCCACAGCTGGTGGGCGGTGCTATATAGCTTAGCCATGAGCATGCCCTACCACTACAGAGACCCACACATGCATACATAGATATGTGTCATTGGGAGTGCACTCCATTGACCAACAACAGACCTGATGTCGTAGAGACTCATGCTACGGAATACATAGAACCATGTTTTTGTAACTGACAAAGACCTTTGCGGTCGAAACGTCTTACTCTTTGGAAGTATTGCTACGTTAGCTCAATATCTCTCTGGTTCTAAACAACAGACCTGCATGTGGTTCTACTAGTGTGACCACACCCCCAGCATACGGTTCTACCAGTGTGACCACGCCCCCTGCATATGACCACCATGCATCCAGGAGCTTCCCCTGCTGACACAACACTAATTGCGCTGACACGTAATCCTCAATTTCAATCAACTAACACAGTCACTCCTACGTAATAGAGGCAGTGCATACTCAATCTACTGCACAGTCTGCTCGGTCCTCTCCTCCAGCTCAGTCACTGCATGCTGGGCTGCTGTCCACTGTCAGAAGGTGACCACGGAGCGGATACTTTGGACAAGAGAGACAGGGCAGTGACGGCAAAAGTGACAGGTGTTCAATGTACTTCTCACCTACTCCTTCAGTCCCTCACACCCCCAGTCACTCCCTCACCCCCAGTCCCTCCCTCACACCCCCAGTCCCTCCCTCACACCCCCAGTCCCCTCCCTCACACCCCAGTCCCCTCCCTCACACCCCCAGCCCCCTCCCTCACACCCCCAGTCCCCTCCCTCACACCCCCAGTCCACTCCCTCATGCCCCCTCACGCCTTTCCCTTGCGCATGAGATCAAATGCCGTGTTGACAGACTCAATGGGCATGGTGGTGGTCAGAAACTCGTCCACTTTCAGGTCTCCACTCAAGTACTGCTCCACTAGTTTGGGTACACTGTCACGGCTTTTCCAACCTAGTGGGGAAGTGGGGAGGGGGAGTGACCTGTGTGCAGGGGAGGGGGTGGGGGAGTGACCTGTGTGCAGGGGAGGGGGTGGGGGAGTGACCTGTGTGCAGGGGAGGGGGTGGGGGAGTGACCTGTGTGCAGGGGAGGGGGTGGGGGAGTGACCTGTGTCCAGGGGAGGGGGTGGGGAGTGACCTGTGTGCAGGGGGGTGGGGGAGTGACCTGTGTGCAGGGGAGGGGGTGGGGGAGTGACCTGTGTGCAGGGGAGGGGGTGGGGGAGTGACCTGTGTGCAGGGGAGGGGGTGGGGGTGACCTGTGTGCAGGGGAGGGGGTGGGGAGTGACCTGTGTGCAGGGGAGGGGGTGGGGGAGTGACCTGTGTGCAGGGGAGGGGGTGGGAGAGTGACCTGTGTGCAGGGGAGGGGTGGGGAGTGACCTGTGTGCAGGGGAGGGGGTGGGGGAGTGACCTGTGTGCAGGGGGTGGGAGAGTGACCTGTGTGCAGGGGAGGGGTGGGGGAGTGACCTGTGTGCAGGGGAGGGGGTGGGAGAGTGACCTGTGTGCAGGGGAGGGGGTGGGGGAGTGACCTGTGTGCAGGGGGGTGGGAGAGTGACCTGTGTGTAGGGGAGGGGGTGGGGGAGTGACCTGTGTGCAGGGGAGGTGGTGGGGGGTGACCTGTGTGCAGGGGAGGGGGTGGGGGAGTGACCTGTGTGCAGGGGAGGGGGTGGGGGAGTGACCTGTGTCCAGGGGAGGGGGTGGGAGAGTGACCTGTGTGCAGGGGAGGGGATGGGGGAGTGACCTGTGTCCAGATGAGGGGGTGGGAGAGTGACCTGTGTGCAGGGGAGGGGTGCTGTGCCGCTTAGAGTGATGCACAATGTATGCCATAACAGTCACAGACACCCTCACACGAGTGCAATTTGTGCAGTCCTCCCACCTCCAAAGGCTGTTCCTTTCCACACACGTCCTGTCACCAGTTGAAAAGGTCGTGTGGAGATCTCTGCAAATGCACACACACACACACTTCACTGTACAGGGCCTCAATCACCTGTCAGGTTGTGGACAAAGTGGAGTGGTACAAATCTTACCTGTTCCAGCAGGTGCCACTCCCACAACGGTGGACACACCCCACCCTTTGTGGCACGCCTCCAGAGCAGAACGCTAGGGAGGGAGGGGGCAACACCAGAATACACTCATGCAACTTGAACACTACCTGACATGATCCATTACATACACACTTAGCTACCCCCTCCTCCCCACCCCACCCTCTCTTCCGCCTACCATAGTCGCCACGTTGCCAACACACTCGAAGGTGTAGTCCAGCCCACCGTCTGTCTTCTCAATGAGGACTTGCTGGGTTGGCTTGTCATAGTCCTTTGGGTTGAGAAACTCGGTGGCTCCGAACTGCCTAGCTAGTGTGTGGGAGGGGGGATGGGGATGTGGTTGCAAAAGTGCTTGGACAGCCACACCTCTCCTCCCTGACCAGACAGATACACCCACTTCGCCCCTCTCCTATAGACACAACCACTTCCCCCTACTATTGTGGACACACCCACCCTGCCCCTCTGCCGTGAACACACCCACTCTGCGTAGACACACCCACTCCGCCCCCCTGTTGTGGACACACCCACTCCACCCCTCTGTCGTAGACACACCCACTCCGTCCCCCTGTCGTAGACATGCCCACTCTGTCCCTCTGCCGTAGACACGCCCACTCCACCCCTCTGCCATAGACACACCCACTCCGTCCCCCTGTCGTAGACACACCCACTCCACCCCTCTGTTGTGGACACGCCCACTCCCCCCCTCTGTTGTGGACACACACCAGCTGGCCACTTGTCTGGGTTGATGTCAATTGCAATGATCCTGGTTGCCCCCGCCTTGACACTCCCCATGATAGCGGCAAGCCCCACCGCGCCACACCCCCACACAGCCACAGAAGATCCTGCCTCCACCTGGGCACATTGGGGAGGTAGAGACACAGTAATGGGCAGCCCTCACTCACACACCTCACCCTCACTCCCCACACTCACCCCGGCAGTGTTGAGTGCGGCTCCGTAGCCGGTGGAGATGCCACAGCCCAGCAGGCACACCTTCTCGAGTGGAGCGGCAGGGTTAACCTTGGCCACGGCAATCTCTGGCAGTACCGTGTACTCGCTGAACGTGGACGTGCCCATGAAGTGGTACACCGTCTGGCCTGTGCAGGGGAGGGGGGGTGTTGTCTGTGTGTACGTACATGTGTGCAGTGATGAGGCGGGTTGTGGCCAGTGCATGTGCATACCACGCACAGGAGGCGCCACAGCAAACAGCAAAGAACTGGGACACACCACACACTGCAGCAATGCACGTGCATGCAAACATGCATGTCCACCTACATCTCCTCTCCCCCGCCCCCTTACCCTTGCAGGAGAAGCGTGAGGTCTCGTCTGGCATCACCCCCCTCCCCTGGGTGGCCCGGATGGTGCTGCAGAGGTTGGTCTTTGGACTGCGACAGAACTTGCAGTCCCGACATTGAGGGATGTACAGTGGGATGACATGGTCGCCTTGGAAACAGAAGAGGAGGGTCTTATGAAAATGGGCATAGAGGAGGTGGCT
>OX465038.1:7082836-7112919 GCA_949841015.1 Aplysina aerophoba
AGCTCTGAGCTCTGTAATGTCTGTCCTGCTGCACCACGCCATCAACCCTAGCACCACTTCGACGCTCCTGTGACGGCCCCTCCTACTTTCCTACCCAACCCCTCTCTCACTTTTAGCCCATTTTAGAGATATCTACAATTACATCTAACTGCAAGTGCACACTAGCTAATGTATATGTATGTGTGTGTGTATATACATATATACTACTCAAAAGTATGTGTTTCTGTGAGAGTAGTTCTCTGACATCATTGGTTGTCGATCCTCCTGCGTAGACCATCCAACATGGCAACAATTTCCCTGGTAGAGGCCAAGAGCTGATCCTGTGTCTTCTTCTGGCTGAGGCGAAGATCTCGACTAGCAGGGATGGAACAGAAGAGGAAAGAAACAATGCAGTTATTCAACTGAGTCCTCATCACATCTTTAACAGACTTACTCAATCTTATCCAGTTTGTTCTCACTTTCCCCAATCTTGTCATAAGGCTTGAGGAACTTCCTGCCATGCAGAGAGATGACCATGTAACGCATGTTAGTGCTGAACCGCCGTGGCCAGCCTGTGCACCCTCACCTGGCAAACCTGTCACGAGTGTATGTGACTCTCCTGTGGATCTGCGCAGCACGTGTCTGGTCAGGATGGTCTACCAAAAGCAGCTTGCCTGACCACACCACATCACGATACATGGTTTGCTTCAGGGATGGGCAGACTGATCTACTACCGGACCTCTGCATGCAAAGGGGTAAACATACATAGCTGACGTTACCAGCAGCTTGCTTGTGGTGCATGCTGGTGTGGTGCGCCAATGCATGCATGGTCCCACATAATACTCACCCTCCAGCAGCAAAACAGGGGGTGCACTTCACGCTCCACGCGTGCAATGTAACGGCAGCGTTGGTAGACAAAGCTGCCTTCCGACATGGTTTGCATGGAGAGGTATGTGCCAACCATCATTGCTATTAGCCCATTTAGCAGCACCACCAGTACCACAAATAGGAAGGAGATGTACAGAATCACACTCAGTGCCCTGGGAAAGAGGACCGACCATAACCGCGGGGCATTATATGTTAAAAATGAGTGCATGGAGCTACACACCACCACACTACAGTATAAGCACACGCACGCACCTGAAGCCACCGGGGGCTCCGTAGTAGTTCCACACACTGCCATACTCCACCATGCTCCTGACGCCTGTGAACAGCACCTCGTGGAGGAACCTGCACGCACAGCGCAGGGTGGGAAGCAGTGAATCAGAGGGTTATGGCCTTGACATACTAATGACATACTGGGCTTCGCCTGGGGTGTGTCTTTGATCTGAATTCAAACCACCCTCTCCAGTGTCATCGTAGCGCATGGAAAAGTAGAAGGCACCAGTGAATACACAGAGGACTATGACAAAAGTGGCAATGAACCGTGACACATCACGCCAGATGATCACCCACAGGGTCTGGAGGTAGGTACCCGTCAGTCTGAAGAAAAAACAGGTTTAGTCATCGTAAAACAGTCACAATATTGCAGAGAGCAAAGGGCCTAACAATTCTGCATGTGGCAGCTTACTCCCCAAACCTACCCAGCTCACCTGAACAGAGTAGCATATTCAAAGGCCTGGGCACCGTAAGCCACAAAGGCAAGTGAAGCCACAATCCACTGGCCTGGGTGGTTGGTGGCTCGGAGGGGGACAATGAGGACAGTAAGAAGAACAGCCACCCAAAACACATAGTTCCAGCCATCCTTCATGTACACTTTGCAACCCATACTGTAGAATGGAGTTAGGAAGGTGGAGGTCATGTCACAGATGCAAGGGGACAAAAAACAGAGCCATCACCAGCGCTCACTAGATCATATCCACTATCTCCTCGATGATACGAACAAAGATGATGATGAAGAACGATACTTCACAAATGCCCCTCCACACATCAAGTGGGCTTGGGTAAATATTTATGTCCCCGTCATTGAGCTGAGGGCGGGCTGCAATTGCCAGCGCAAACGTAAGCATGATCATCTGAAAGATGTACAGCAACACACTCCTCCTGTATGAAGTGGGGCAGGATTGGTTAGTAGGATGATTCTCATAACAAGACCGGATACTGTTGGATGTACATACGTCAGTGTACCTGGTCTGCGGTACACCCAGCACTCAGCGCTCACCAGTAGTAGAAGCCTGCATATTGCTTCCACTTGTAGTTGGCATAGGTTTTGAGTGCACTGTGCCCGGCCAATGCTTTGCACTGAAGATGAGGAAGTGTAGGAGGCTGCACTGAGGCTGTGCGTACGCACGTACAAGGGGCAAGAGACGCAAAGAGACTCACCAGTTTGGGCTGCTTCATGAGGTTAGAGATGGCAGAGCCTCCTCTGTGTGTAAAAGGGTTGTTTGAGGGAAGATTGCCTGACTGGTCTGCCTCCAGGATGTCTGCCATTACAACTTTATTCCCAAACACAGCTTTGTCGAACACAGCGTTGATGGGTTCCTGCAAAAGGGAACCAACCATGCAACCACTCCGTGCCTCTACCACAGTGACCCACCAATAGGTTATGATGCAAGTGGTGCATACTGGGGGGGGGGGTGCATACTGGGGGGGGGGTGCATACTGGGGGGGGTGCATACTGGGGGGGGTGCATCCTGGGTGTGTGTGCATACTGGGGGGGGTGCATACTGGGGGGGGGTGCATACTGGGGGGGTGGGGGGTGGGGGGGTGCATACTGGGGGGGGTGCATACTGGGGGGGTGCATACTGGGGGGTGGGGCAGCATACCTGGCCTCCCAGTGCTTTGGGGGATTTCTGGGACTCTTTGATGAGCTGTACGAGAGACCACACCTTCTCTTCCCCCTGCTCGGCCTCCTTGCTGTCTTCATCAGAGGCAGCAACTGTGCACATGTGGACTCTGCATGCAAACGGCCCATACAGTAATGAGTGGGACTGACTCTCTCACCGATCAGCACTGGCCAGTGCAGATCTAACTCACGCCACTTTTGAGAGTTTGCTCCGGATGATCTCAGCAGCCCTGCCATCGTCATGGGCCTCAATGTAGTAGCGAATGGTCTTCCAGGTGTGGTGCACATGATCCACATCCAGCCTCTCCTTGGCGGCCTCAAACAGGATGCGGAAACACTCCACTGCCTTGTACGTGTAGCTCATGGCAGCATAATCTAGAGGCGTGTCACCAAAGAAGTTCTCCTTCTCTGGGTCGGCTCCCTTGTCCAGCAGGTGACGAATCATGCCTTCGTTGCCCTCATAGGCTGCAATGTGCAGGCAGGTGTTACCACTCTTGTCTCGTGAGTGGATGTCCGCGTTATGGGCCAGCAGAATGTCGGCAATGTCCACATCCCCAGTCATGTGCAGGGCTGTGCTCTCCTGGTCGCCGCGGGCATCAGGGTCAGCATCGTACTTAAGCAGAACCTCAATGACCTGCTTAGCACCATTGAGGGTGGCATAGTGGATGGGTTTGTCGTTGAAGGCATCCCCCCTGTTGGGGCTAGCCCTGTGCAGGCACAGAACCTCTGCAATTTCACCCAGGTCATTCTCTGCTGTCACGTGCAGTGGGGTCCATTTGGTGTCATCATCGTGGCAATCTGGGTCTGCCTTCCACCTGAGTAGCAGGTACACGCTGGGAGCATACACCTTGCTTGTGGCGTAGTGCAACGGGGAATACCCCAGCTTGTCTTTGGCATCAGCGGAGAATCCCAAGTACAACAAGCCACCCAGCAGCGACAATCTCTGTGAGTAGCAAAATGATTGCATTGCCAACTGGCACCAATAAGTCTACAGTAGCTCCAAACTGCATGCAGTGTGCAGGGTCGGGTTGACTACAGATAGGAGACATTGGGTTGTTACAAGCTGCTGGGGACAAGGGGACTCACGGCATTGGTGTTAAGAGCCTGGGTGTTGTCAAATTTCAGGAAGTCATACTTCTTGGCATGGTAGCGGCTGATTGGCCAGAATACAGGATCCCTCCTGTCCACTGACTGCTCGTGGGCCTTGAGGAACTCATGCGTCAACAGAAGAGCCACTCGGTCTTTGCGCTGGTAAGGCATGCCACTAGGGGCCCGCTCCAGGGCATCATACTGCAGAGACACACAGCACAGCAATACACACACATCCACGCACACATGCACACACACTCGCACACACACACACACACACACACACACACCTGCACATACACCTGCACACACACATGCACATACACACACATACACACACATCACACACACTCGCACACACACACATGCACACACACCTGCACACACACACACACACACCTGCACACACACATGCACATACACACACATACACACACACATGCACACACACTCGCACACACATGCACACACACTCGCACACACACACACACACACCTGCACACACACCTGCACACACACCTGCACACACACATGCACACACACCTGCACACACACACACATGCACATACACTTGCACACACACACACACCTGCACACACACACACACACACACACATACACACACATGCAAACACTCTCTTTGAACAAGCCATATAACTGCTGCTATGCATGCTGTGCAATTACTAGATACATACAGGACACATTCCACACATGCCACTGTCTCCACGAAGCCCCACTCCAGTCTTTAATTGCTGCATTACTACCATACCAGTAGGCAATTAAATGTGACCCAGCCCATACTTAGCTCTGTCTATACTGGTCGTACCTATATTTAAACCGTGTGCACTATACTGAGCCCAACTACGCACGCACACCAGACACTCCACACTCAGCGCCAGGAATCTACACAAAATGTCTTCACCACTAAGTCACCTTTGTCCTGAGATCTTCCTTCTGGTGAATGAGCTCCTCCACCTGGTCCAGCCACTTGCTGGCGTTCTTCACTTTGGAGAAGAGCATGACATGCCAGCGGCGTGTGAACCTGTCCACAGCACTCTCTGCCTCCTTCAATGGCTTCATCTCAATAATGGTGTTTTCATACCCCTTGACCACAGACTGCTGGGGAGGTGACTGCCCTTCTTCATCTGGTGTCTGCCCCAGCTCTCCCAGGCTCCTGAGGGGGTGAAGAATGGCCTCACGCGTTGCCCCGGCACCAAGATAGCGCTCTCCCACCAGTCGGTGGTGGAAGGCTGGCTCTGGCACATTCTCCACAAGCTGCGGCTCCCACCTGGGGGCATCTGCAGATACCAGCACAAGTGTGAGGTCAACCTGAAGCACTACAAGCCAGCCACAGCACACAACACAACAAGCCAGAAACATCTGCACTGCACTAGTCCTTCAACCCCAGCCCATTCACACCCTACCCATCCCTCCCACTATACACCTACAACCTGACCACACCTCCTACCTGGCATTACGGACTGAGGCTGTCTATCGGCCATTGCTACAGGTCTGGGAGTGCCACACGCTGCTAAGCAGTGAACCTTTATACCCGTTGCCTCCACACTAGCAACGTAGGCCTCCCAAAAATGTGACACGCCTCTGCTGGCAACACAGGCCTTCCAGCAATGTGAACCCCTCCCCTAGTGCTTGGCAGAGAGTGGCACATGGAGACAGCAGCCCACGGGAGAATTTGAGCTGCCATGCCGAAGATGGTTGTGTCTGCCTCTGGCATTGCCCAGCCGCATGCTTTGGTAACTGCAACATAGAGCGCTAATGATTTAAATACAGCAATAATGATTTAAGTTGGACAAGTTGTGGTCATGTGACCTATGACAGACATGACCAGCTGGTGACATGCACCCTCCCACTGCTCCAGTGCAACCCTACACCACTGTTTACATACCATCTAACATCGGAGGGAGGTGGCACTACCAACTTCATACAACACTTGGGCCTTAGAGGGTGTGTGTGACATCATCTTTCAACTCCACTGCATCTAGCACAGTTTGGTAAGGAGGTGAATGGACCCGTTCATCCCACCAGGCCGGCATGACATCTAACGGAGGACGAAGACGGAGAGGGGGCGGGGTCACGGCGAGGATCAAATATGTCGTCCTCAAAGCAGCAACACATGCCGCGGTGGACACTCCCACCAGAGGGAGTAACGGACGGCGTTTCCCACCAGCGAGGACGATGAATGGAGCCTTCCTCGAGGTCCAGAAGCGAGCCGTCCCTTGAAGAAGCGAGCATGCCTGCTCCCCGACGGCGGCTGCGGCTCCTCTGCCTTCCACTGGGCCGTGGACGGGACGGGGGCGGGGCAGGAGGCGGAGAACTGAGGAAAATGGCCACTAGTAGAGGTGGAGTCCTACCGAACTCTCGATCAAGCAACCTGGCGCTCTCCCCTGCTGGAAGTAGCAAACATCGAGACCTCCTCTCCGTGCAGCTGGAGGTGAGTTTGAAGGGAAAGGAGCGGTGCTCTTAGCGACAGCCAACAGTAACTAAGCCCAGAGAACTGTACCAGGTCGTCTACAGCCGCTGCTGCCGCTGGGGCCGGGGCTGCTTTGCTAGGCGGTTGTGCGTGCACAGGCATGTCTTCCATGCGGTCACGCGCGCCGTGCACGCTGTTGTTTGGCTTCCTACGCTAGGATGTTGCAGGCCCGCAATAGGTAATTGTGTTGAACAGATAGGAAATTGTTTTGATGAGCTAAGACTAAACTGTTTGTGAATGCTAAATATCATAAGTGGCCCGAAGGCCTTGTCCACTGCTTGCACCATGCGTAAGCAGTAGCCAAAGACCTTTGGGTAAACCTGTCCTACTTATTGAGTAGTTTCATCAACAGTTTTCTCTCTGTTCATCTACTCATAATCCTGCTAGCTACCTGGGGTGGAAGTACGTACCAGTGGTGCCCTTATGCCCCCCCCCTCCCCCCCCACGCACACACAAACACTCACTGTTGCAGATAACAGAACGTCTGTTGGAGTCAGAGGAGAGGAAACTGTCAATTTTAAAGGGAGAACTGGCTAGTGTTGATCAGAGTGAACCTGTGGGGACTAGCAAGGTGGGTGCAAGGTGTGGTAGTGGCAGGATGACTAGTGCTGTGATGCCCTCCCACATCTGGTGGTGGCAGGATGGCTAGTGCTGTGATGCCCCTCCCACATCTGGTGGTGGCAGGATGGCTAGTGCTGTGATGCCCCTCCCACATCTGGTGGTGGTAGGATGACTAGTGCTGTGATGCCCTCCCACATCTGGTGGTGGCAGGATGGCTAGTGCTGTGATGCCCTCATCTGTGAGCATGTACACCTTGCGGGCCATGCTGCACTTGAGTAGTCACAACTGCTGCACTGGAAGGCTACTCCTAAGGCCAATGCTTGCGCGGTGTACCTCATGCATTGCCCACTTGTCCCCCTCCCACCTCATGCATTGCCCACTTGTCCCCCTCCCACCTCATGCATTGCCCACTTGTCCCCCTCCCACCTCATGCATTGCCCACTTGTCCCCCTCCCACCTCATGCATTGCCCACTTGTCCCCCTCCCACCTCATGCATTGCCCACTTGTCCCCCTCCCACCTCATGCATTGCCCACTTGTCCCCCTCCCACCTCATGCATTGCCCACTTGTCCCCCTCCCACCTCATGCATTGCCCACTTGTCCCCCTCCCACCTCATGCATTGCCCACTTGTCCCCCTCCCACCTCATGCATTGCCCACTTGTCCCCCTCCCACCTCATGCATTGCCCACTTGTCCCCCTCCCACCTCGCAGGCCAAGGAGTTGGAACTGCAGCAGAATGCGTATTTGTGAGTGACCCTATCATTCTTGTACATGTGGCATGGTTAGGGGAGTGGTAATGGGTGTGTCTGACCTCTCCTGCTGCAGGCGTATCCGTGGTCAATTTGACCGTCTGTCCCGAGAGCTGAGTGAGGTGGCGGCAGTGGCCATCAATAAGAAGAAACCCCTGAGGGTAAGTCCCTGCTGTCATGTTACTGGTAATAGTGGACCACGGTCCTCGTCTCTTCACATGCAGCACTCCCGCAGCTTGCCGGCCATTGGGATAAAGCCAATGGCTAAGAAACGTCCCTCTCTGTTCAACATTGTCGACCATGCCAATGCAGGCGACAGTGGGGAATCCCCCCCAGAGGGAGGGGCCGGTTACCAGCTGCGCACAGATGCACCACATGTGCCAGGACTTGCAGTTGCCAAGGGAATCGAGGTGCACACTGAGCCAAAGGCATGACCTTTGCACTCTGTAAACATTCCTCTCACTTTAGGGGCTCACCCTCCGTGGCGGGGTCCTGGTAGCTGGGACAATGGACTCACTGGTGCAGCTCTTGCTGCCTACGGCAGAGCACCACCCAGATGTAAGTGGGCGGGGTCGGCATTCTAGTGGTGCTGCGGGACTCCTTGCTTTGCTGCTTGCCCCTGCCCCGTACCTTCAGAGATCATACCTGTTTGCCTTCATCCTCTGCTCCCGGCTGTACAGCCGACCACACAACAACCTTGCACACATCATCACAGTGAGTTTGTGTGAGTGTGCTCCACTCACATCCCTCCCAGACACATCCCTTCTCTGAACACCAATCTCTGTATGCTTGCCCCACAGAAGTGCAACTTCCTCCAGCTCAAGCCAAGCGATGGCTCCCAGACAATGCTAGCCCGCAACCTCCTTCAGCTGCTGTGGTGAGGACTGGACCTGCAGCTGTAGCAATGGGCTTACCTGCTTTGAGTTCATCACCATGGCTACCTCTTACCTTCTCATGTGCAGTGACTGGACAGAAATGTTTCCCTACGACTTCCGAGATGAGCGGATGATGCGAGAGCTGAGGGATGTCACCAAGCAGCTGACATGTCTCTCTCCGGTGAGTCAGTCCACACTCCCAGTTTACCAACCCACTTTCACCATGCACACACACTCCACACTCAATCTCTGCCATCTATCCACCTCCTTAGGACCTGAAAAGGCCATGTGGCACTCTGGTGTCCTCGCTCATTCAGAAGGTGGGACTTGACGGGAAGGCTAACCCACCCTTGCCTCCCCCGCACCCCTCCCATCCCAACTGCCTCCCCCGCACCCCTCCCACCCCAACTGCCTGCCTGCACCCCTCCCACCCCAACTGCCTGCCTGCACCTCTTCCCTCACCCTCCCACCCCAACTTGCATCTCAGCTGTCTGTACTTGACAAGTATGAACAAGCCCTCACCGAGGTGAACCAACTCAGCCACGCCCAGCGTGCTGACGCCACACCTCACGCCAGCCTCATGTCTCTCTGCAACGAGCCCGCTGTCGTAGCTCAGCAACTGCTGCACATTGAACTGGTGCGCCCACACCTGCATCAGCTGTGTGTAGTTCGTCACATGGCATTGCATGACCTCACATTGTAGGAGCGCGTTAGCCACATTGGGCCGGAAGAGTTTGTCCAGACATTCATAAAAGACTACTCTGACTCTGAAGAGGTGACTCCTCACACCACACCACACCCTCACACCACCACACCTCACCCTCACACCACCACACTACACGTCACACCACCACACTACACCCTCACACCACCACACTACACCTCACACCACCACACTACACCTCACACCACCACACTACACCCTCACACCACCACACTACACCTCACACCACCACACTACACCTCACACCACCACACTACACCCTCACACCACCACACTACACCCTCACACTACCATGCATTGTCTGCCGCAGTGTCTGGAGGTGAAACGGACAGCAAACATTGAGGCCTATGTGGAGTGGTTCAACAGACTCAGTCAGTTAGTTGCCACGGAGATATGCACAGTGAGTTGGTAACACGGCTAACTACCACGATACATGGCATATGCCACTGTGAGAGTGGAAGTGGGAATTGGAATGGAAATAGGAGTGAAAGTGGGAGTGGGAGTTGGAATGGAAATAGGAGTGAGATGGAAGTACTTGAGTATGAGAGTAGGAGTGGGAATGGGGTTGCTACTTGGTATGTGCAATTGCGTTGGTGTTCCATCCTCCCCCCTCCCCTCCCTTCCCCTTCCCTCCCCCCTCCCCTTCCTCCCCTTCCTCCTCATTTCTACAGTCAGAAAAGAAGCACAGACCAAAGGTGTTAGAATTCTTTGTTGATGTGGCATTGGAGTGTATAAAGGTCAGCAACTTCAACTCCTTCATGGCCATTGCTGCTGCCACTAGCATGACTCCCGTGGCAAGACTCAGGAAAGCACTGTCAAAGATACCAGCCCACAAGATGCATGAACTTGAGGTGAGCCGTGCATCGTCCTCCTGTGTACGAATCCCAACACTCCCATCCACCGCCTCCCCTGACCGCCCACCTCTCCATCATCCTGCCCCTCCCATCATCCTGCCCCTCCCATCATTCTACCCCTCCCATCATCCTGCCCCTCCCATCATCCTGCCCCTCCCATCATCCTGCCCCTCCCATCAACCTGCCCCTCCCATCATCCTGCCCCTCCCTCCCAACACACTCCCATGTAGCACTTGATGGACCCTTGTGGCAACTTTGCTGTGTATAGAGCAAAGCTCTCAGAAATTGCCGAGGAGAGCAGACAAGTGAGGACCTTCCACTGCTCACATGTCCGCCACACATCCCTCACATGGCCAACCCCCTTGCAGGGCTCCATGGTGCCATTCTTCAGCCTCTTCATCAAAGACCTATACTTTCTCAATGAAGGGATCAGCAACAAGTCAGAAACACCCCTCCTCTTACTCACCCACTCATGCCACGCCCCCTCCTCTCACTCACCCACTCATGCCACGCCCCCTCCTCTCACTCACCCACTCATGCCACGCCCCCTCCTCTCACTCACCCACTCTGCCACGCCCCCTCCTCTCACTCACCTACTCATGCCACGCCCCCTCCTCTAACTCAGCCACTCATGCCACGCCCCCTCCTCTCACTCACCTACTCATGCCACGCCCCCTCCTCTAACTCAGCCACTCATGCCACGCCCTCTCCCCTCCCTCAGGAAACCTGACGGCTCTGTCAATTTTGAAAAGTTCTGGTCCATCTCACGACTAGTGACTCAATTTGTGTCTTGGAAGGATGTCAATGTGAGCCTCTCCCCCCTCCCAACCCACCTCTGTACCCCACCCCTACCCCCAACCCCAACCCACCTCTGTACCCCACCCCTACCCCCCACCCCCACCCCGCCTCTGTACCCCACCCCTACCCCCCACCCCCAACCCGCCTCTGTACCCCACCCCTACCCCCACCCCCAACCTACCTCTGTACCCCACCCCTTCAACTCAGGTTCAGTATCCACGTTTACCAGAAGTGCTACGGTACCTCATGACGAGTCCAGTCATGAGCGAAGACGGTGAGTGGGGAGTGGTGTGCTGGTCTTGAGGCGCCAACCAACTGCCAGTCCTGTCTTGCTCAGAACTGCTCCTTGCTTCCTATGAGTGTGAGCTGCCAGACAATGACTTTGAGAAGAAGAGGCACAGAGAGCTCATGTGAGAAGTGGGGAGGAAGGGAGCCACTTGCACCGCATGCACTGGTGAAAGGTGGTTAGTCTCTGTTGGTAGCCATGGAGGTCACTTCTCTGTCACCAGCACCTACCTTCGTCATCACCCTGTCCACACATGAGGGGGGGGGGCAGTCTGTAGAATGGCTGCCATGTCTTGTACCCTGCAGGAGTTCTGGTGAGGTGCCGTCGTCAACTGGTGGTCTGTGGTCCAAGAGGAGGAATTCAACCTCTTGAGCTGTGTCTGGGGACATGTGACTCATTGTATATTTGTACATACGTGGCGCAGAGTGCATGATGGGCTTGTGGCGGGCACAAGGCAGCAGTGCTGCACGCTGCGTCTACAGTGCTTTATTGAATGACAACATTGTGTACAATATCAATGGAGTGTGTGCCTGAGTGGCGTTGCATGTCTAGTCTTGACTGGTGAAACAGTGCTATATAAGTCGTAATGTGACGTCACAGAACGTGCCGAGTGCCACGCCTATTGACGAACATGCAGATGCGGAGCGTATCCTTGGCTTTTGTCCTCGTCCTGGTCCTCGCCCTCGCACCGCTCGCGAGTGGACATGCGGGCACGATCAAGGAGAGGAGGTGCGCTTGTCTGAATGACCGGTAGCCTAGCTCTGCTCAAGGGTCTGTGGGCGTGTCGTGACCTGATCCAGCGTGTAGTCGTAGGCGCTTGTGACCACGGTGAAGAGGTGCTGTGTCCACTCGGATGCGCATGCGAGGAACGCGTAACTAGTTTTAAGGCAGCTTGTCGCTGTCGCTATTGCTTTCGCCCGCACGGGTCACTCATGATCATTGTATGGTTTCGCGACTAACACGCACAAGTCATGGTTTGCCCTAGCATGCTGCTAAGGCTAGGACGTTGAATAGCGGTGGCTTTGGTGGGGTTAGGTGGCGCTGTGCGTGCAAGTAACTCGGTACTTCAGATTACAAGAGGACGGGTTGAGACCCTATCCGGGCCAGCAAGGTTTTGTTTTGAATGGGTGTGGCCAGTTCTGTATACTATGTATACATTGCATGAGATATTCATGAGATGTTCATTCTGAGGTTGTGTGCATGGTGCATTCCTTTTTGCATGTTACTTCAGATCTCGTGCGGCAGACCCATCCGCGGAGACTGTGTGCATGAGCCTGCGTGCAACACTGCAACCGTTAGTGGACAACGGCACCTTTACAGAAGTGCTCAACACCACAGACCACCACGAGTGGGAGATAACGGATGCAGCATCTGTTCTCCTCTCAGCCTTCCTGGAGGAGGTGCTGGGGGAGGAGTCTGAGGGAGGGGAGCTTGTCGTTGAGTCCCTCCACTGCTTTGATGCCAACAGCACCTTACGTGTGTACATGGACTCGACTGCATTCACCAATACCACCATTGCGCTGTTCCCGGAGCTACTGGAGGTGGAGGAGGCACAGTTCCTTGCAACAGTGCTGCTCGGCTTGGGCGGAGAGACCGAGTTTCAGCACATGCAGGTGGAGGGCTTTGTCACCCTCTCAGAGGTGCGCCTGAAGGTGCTTGTAACGCTAGATGACTCGGGCAAGTGGACGGTCGCAGCACAGGATCTGCCCAATGAACTGGACCTCCTGGATCTGGTCAGCAAGTACAACTACACACTTGAAGACATGCGTGACTTTGTCAGGAGCACCATAATGAGAGATGTCAGCTTTGAGGGTGGCTATGACCAAGAGGAAAGCGCGGCCTACTTTAAGTTCAAGGGTACCGTTACCATGGAGATGCTGCCTGGGGGGAATGTCTATGATGCTGAACGCCAGGCAGAGTTTACCATCTTCCACTCAGTGAAGGAGCAGGCTGTTTTCCCGTTCCCCTTCCTGGACATCCCATTAGAGAACAACGGGCCCTGTTTTTACCAGCTGGCTGAGGCAGCTACGGGGATGCAACTGAATGACAGCCTGGACATGTACTTTGACCTTCTGGAGATGCTGCTCTTGCACCGACCCACTCGGTTTGTCATGTCCTTGACGGATGCCCTGGGCTCCTTTGCTGACCCGGAGCACTACTCAGGAATGCTGAACGTAGCGCCCACAGAATACAACGGGATCGGGTTGTGGTTTGACCCAGGGGACTTCCCTGCTGGTGTGTATGCAATATTTGATACTAGCTATGAAGGGAGCACAGCTCGAGTAGGCGGGCGCATCGGAACCAACTCTGTGCTGTTTTCAGTGGTGGGCGGGGACCTGTTTGTCCGTGACGTCCTCGAGGCATTGGAGGTGCCAGGTGCTGCACTGTTTACTGCTCTGGATGACCACAGCAATGTGTACGAGGCCAACTTCCTCACTGTAGCTGCTGTGGATCTGTTTGCCTTCAACTACTCCAGCATGCTCAACACCACTGAGCCCAAGGTCATGTTACGGTCGTCTGCTCCATCCCAGCACAGCCACTTTAAAAATTTCACCTCATTCAACACTACAGAGGTTGACTTTTACATTGATTTGGCCACCCGCAGCCTATCCTCTGAGGCCAAGGCAGACCTCAGCATTGGTGAGGAAGAGTTCCGAGGCACAGTCGTGTATGACACAGCACTGGGCAGCTTCACTGTTAGGGGCTGCCTATCTGGGCGGCTAGAGGACGCAAACTCCACATCTGCCGCCATCATTGATGACCTGGGGCTGGGGTATGACCTGCCTGCCCTCAACTACTCGCAGACCACCTACTATGACCCACTGGAGCTGTTTACCATCCTGGATGATGTGCAGATGGATAAGGCAGTGGATGCACTGCATCGGCTCAACCTCTTTCCCTTCAACCTCACTGGCTTGTGCTACCAGTGGAAGTTTGGTGGCTTCCTAACAGCAGAGCCCTCTGTGATCCGAGCGGTTGGGGAAAGTGAATGGCCTATGAAGATCTCCGAGGATGCCCTCTTGGGTACACCTATGACAATTAATGCTCACTACAAAATGGCCTCGAATGCGGACAGCATCTTCTTCACCACTGTGCTATCTATTGAGCTTGAGGAGATTTACTTGCCAATCTTCTTTGAACATGTTACACAGACTTATGACCCCAATTCACTGCTACTGCAGACCCAACTGGCTGGGTTGGTCGTGGATGTGGATGGAACTAAGGAGTTTGCCGATGTGATGGATGCATCCCCCTTCCTTGCTAAGCTGAACCCTTCAACTCCTGTTTCCCTTGGGATGGGTTTCAGATGGCCGCGTCTCTGCTACCTCGACTCGTACTGCAACGTGCTCACAACCTTCTATGGAAATGACTCCACCTTCTTCTTCACTGGAGGACTGGACTTGCCTAGCAATGAGACCACTGAAGACCTGGTCCTCCAGCTCTTTTCCCCGGCCAGTGACTTCCAACTGGCACGCAACATCCTTGTGTCCAGTAACATTCAAATGCAGTATGGTGGAAACAGCAGCAGCATCGATCTCAAGCCCTCAATGCGCCTCACTGAACCTCCAATACAATTTATAGGAGACATCCGCTTTGTCGGTGCTGATGTCACTCTCAGCATGGTATCCCAAGACTGCTGGGACCGTCCCTTTGGCTACCCCTGGCTGCGGGCCTGCAACATGACTATTGACACAGTCATTCGCCAAGAACAGCTCCCCATGGAGGCAATGGGGCTTCTGGCTACTCTGACCGTTGGACTCCCCAACTGCACACAACTCTCTCTCCTCAGCTTTTTTGGACTTAACTTCACAGACACTGATAGCGACTACTTCATGGTTACCCTAGGTGAGCCTATTCCTCTGATAGAGTTCCTGCAGCTCTTCTGTTTCCAGGGCCAGCTGCCAAAGCTGCTGGAGGACACACTGCTCCTTGAGGTGGAGATCTCTGAGTCCCCCTTTGCTCTCCAGTTTGCCAGCCTGGAAGACCAGGACTTCATCTACCTCCCACAAGGCTTTGCAATCTCTGGCACCATCCTCCTTGGTGGTGAGGAGGGCCAGGTGACAATCACCGTAAATGATCCCTACGACCCATCCTCCCTGCAGCTCCAGGTGCAGCTGGAACAGCTAGAGCTCCACCTCTCTACACTGCGCATCCGCCGCAAGCACTCAGAGGACCCCGGGCCACGCTTCTTTGTCAACATTGCACTGAAGGAGACCATTGTTCCTCGGATGTGGATTGAGGGTGAGATGGAGACCCTGGGCACCACCCAGCAGTCCCAGATAAGGGTCACGAGCACCTCCCTTCAGGTCAACCTCAGGGGATTCCTCTTTGATGAGTATGATGCCACAGTTATCCTCTTTGGCCAGTTCAAGGACACTTTTGACACTGCTCGCTTCAAAGTCTTGGGTCACTTTAACCGTGCCCTGCTCAACCGTTTGGACCGCACTGTCACAGACAATATTGAAGCACTGGCCAATGGAGCTGCTGCTGACCTTCGCTACCGTCGGGACCTGGTCAGCAAGGCGGAGGAGACCTATCAGTTTGCCCTTGATGCGGTTGCAGCTGCCAACGTTAGAGTCCAAGGTGCTGAGGCAAATGTCACTGCCCAGAGGAGTGCCCTCGACAACTTGCAGACTCAAAAGGAGACAGTCTGCTCCCATCAGTCCTGCGATGAAAGTAAGAGAGTGTCTGCATGTGCTCTGTGTGCTGTGTGCTCTGTGTGCCTGTGCTCTGTGTGCCTGTGCTCTGTGTGCCTGTGCTCTGTGTGTCTGTGCTCTGTGTGCCTGTGCTCTGTGTGCCTGTGCTCTGTGTGTCTGTGCTCTGTGTGTCTGTGCTCTGTGTGCCTGTGCTCTGTGTGCCTGTGCTCTGTGTAGCTGTGTCTGAATTCATGCTTGAGAGGTTTTCTGTCATTCTTTGCAGTATGCCAGTCCTGTGTGGTTGGGGTTGAGTGCTGTGGGACCTTCCAGACCATCTGCAATGCTTACTGCGAAAATGTGAGTGACTGCTGCTACAAGGTGAAGGATGAGGAGTGCGTTGCAGCTAACGCAGAGTGTGACGAGATGATAGCCAGCTTTGATGGTCCCATCGCAGCACAGGAGGCTGTGCTACTGGATGCCCTGAGCGAACTGGACCTCACTGAGGATGAGCTGTACGCAGCAGAGGTGTCAGTGAATCAGACAAGCCAGGCCCTAGCCTCTGCGTACCTCTCCCTGGAGATCCTGGAAAATTCCACAGATGTGGAGGTGATGGCAAGACGCTTCATTGAGAGTAATGGTTCTGCGAATTTGATCCACATTAAGGAGGTTTCCTTCAATGTGCCGCTCCCCTTGGCACAACGAGGCACCTTTAAAGCATCAATCACGGCTTCTATTCGAGGGCAATCATACTCTACCTTCCGATTTGACATTGACCTCCGTGCTTTCAATTCCATGGTGCACCGCATGAGCAATGTTATCTTCCCTGGGATCTCATCCTTTGGAGACAGCAGCCGGCGGAGGCGGTCATCCAACCAGCAGGGCAACCAGCACGCCTCCACGGTGCAGAGGTGAGCACAGGGGCATGTGATGAGGTCACACTGTACAGGTGTTGCGTCATTCAATGAGAATGCTGTCATTCCTGTTGTGCATGTCTAGTGTGCTCTGTTCCTGCTTCTTCCTTCAGGATGCTGGACCACTATTATGTGCACGGCGAACTGCCCATTGTCACAGGTGGCAAGTGAATGGCTTGCAATGAGTGACTAATGCTTGCAAGGTCGACTTGTAACCTGTAGCGTCGACCGATTTGGCATATATTCCACATTGTAGCCTAGACACAACATAGTTATAGACAAAAGCTGTATATATATACTAACGGTTTTGCTCACGCGACTACCACGTGCTCCTTGATTGTGTTTTGAGTCACAATGGCGGGGAAGTCAAGACCGGATCACAAGGCGATGGAAGCAGTCTTCAAGAAGGTGCAGGCTCTTGTGCAGCACATCCTTCTGTGCATGTCTGGTGTTGTCGAAACGCATGCAGCATGCTGGGGTTGGTGGTCCAGGCTCCGCGTTCGGTGATGTCGCAAGCGCTCTCTTTCCGATTGAAGGGCGAGTTGTCCGGCCGGCCTGCTAGCTACACCTTCTCAACACACATCCAGGGTCGCTGTAGTAGCACTGTCTGTCGATATGTGCGCGTGTATTGTGTTTTGGAGATGTGGCCTATTGTTGTACATGTTCTCTTTAGTACGCCAGTGTGGAGAAGGGAGGCCGGTGGTACATGTCAGAGCGCGACTTCGTGTGTGGTTTCCTTCGACTGCTTCCAGAAGACGCCTCCAACAGGACAGTGGAGATATACTGCCGCATGGTTGACACGACAGGGGATGGGTATGGAGGTACCACACCACACTGGTACCGGTGGGGGAGGGGCACTCCTCACTACACTGGTGGGGGAGGAGCACTCCTCACTACACTGGCGGGGGAGGAGCACGTGTTCACGCACATACCTTGCTCCATTCCTCCACTTTAGGCTGGTCTCTTTTGAGGAGTTTGCTGCCTTTGAGTCACTGCTCAGGCATCCCAACGCTGACTCACTTCTTGCATTTCGGCTATTTGACGAGGAGCGCAAAGGAAGAATCTCGTTCAGTGAGTTGAGTCTTCCTTGTCCAGGGTCCTGCCCATAGCTCTCCCTGCCCTGCAGGTAACTTCCAGTCCACCCTGAAGCAGACGGTCGGCTGCCAGCGCATGCCCTTTGACTTCTCAAGCTCCTTTGTCTCCGCATACTTTGGACCTAAACAGACATTGGAGCTGGACTACTTTGCCTTCACACAGCTGCTGCAGGTGTGGGCATCCTTGGGGGGAGGGGCTGTACAGTGGAAGGTGTTTGTAGGTGTGACATCCTTGGGGGGAGGGGCTGTACAGTGGAAGGTGTTTGTAGGTGTGACATCCTTGGGGGGAGGGGCTGTACAGTGGAAGGTGTTTGTAGGTGTGACGTCCTTGGGGGGAGGGGCTGTACAGTGGAAGGTGTTTGTAGGTGTGACATCCTTGGGGGAGGGGCTGTATAGTGGAAGGTGTTTGTAGGTGTGACAGCGGCGGGCTCATGACGGCTGCTTGAGACATCCCGCGGGGACATTCAACCGACTGTAAGCCACAATTTCCACCCATTCCCCACAGAACCTTCCAACCGAGCATGCATACCAAGCGTTTGTGTCCACGGACACCAAGGGGGTGGGGTCAATCCCTGCCCTCTCCTTTGTTGAGCTTATGCGCAAGACACGAGAGCACAAACTGTCTTCGTTTGTCAATGACAACTTGCTGGCAGTGAGTAGCCATCTTGTACTGGTAGCCAGTTGCGCCTTGGTTATCTGTGTCCTGTGACCAGGTGATGAGGGGAGAGGGGAGACAGGTCAGCTACGCCTACTTTAAGGCTTTCAACCAGATGCTCAACAATTTGGACCTACTGGAGGAGGCAGTTGCCGTGGCAACAAAGTCTGCAGCCCCCCACACTGCCGTGACTATGGACCAGGTGCAGGCGGCGGCCAGGAAGTACCCACAGGTGATGTGCGTGTGAGTGCGTGCCGTGCTGCACGTCAGTGTTGGTTTGGTCGACCCTAATCAAAGGTACTATACTTAGTGAGTTGAGAGTCTTTGGCTGAAATGTTTGTGGGTTAGGGTTAGGGTTAGTAAGGCTAGCCAAACCCAAAATATTACGTACCAATAGGTACCAATAGGAATACCAAACAACACAGCTACGTGTGTTTGTGTGTGTTTGTGTGTGTTTGTGTGTGTTTTGTGTTTCTGTATGCATGTTGGCATGTATGTTTTCATGTTTTGCATGCACTTGTAGTGTGTGTGTGTGTATGTGTGCATAACTGCACACGTATGTACGTATGTGGGTGCGGGTAAGGAATGTAGCATTCTATGACATGTCATCTTCTGTGTTGTCTGGCAACAGGTAACACCTCTGCAAGTGAGTTTGATGTTCCAACTCCTCAACTCTGGCAATGTGGGGTGAGGGAGGCGGGGTGAAGGGGAGCTTGGCTGTCGTCTCACGTTTGTCCCCCCCGCCCCTGCCCCAGCTATGTGAGATACGAGGACTTCCACATGCTCCTCCCACAAGGCCCCCGGCATGAGAGGGTACGGCACACACAGCCACAGCCGTTGCCAGAAGAACAGGAAAAGAGTGTGACTGGCGCAGTTACTCAGGGACTGTACAGATTTGCCTTGGGCAGTGTCGGCGGAGGTGAGTGCTGGGAGGGGCAGCGATTGCTGGTGGGCGGCCGGGGTTGAGTGTCAGTGCAAGCAGCAAACAGGCAGTCATTTGCTGGGTGGAGCTTTCCCTCCCCTCCCCTCCCCTCCCCTCCCCTTCCCTCCCCTTCCCTCCCCTTCCCTCCCCTTCCCTTCCCTTCCCTCCCCTTCCCTCCCCTTCCCTCCCCTTCCCTCCCCTTCCCTTCCCTTCCCTTCCCTTCCCTCCCCTTCCCTCCCCTTCCCTCCCCTTCCCTCCCCTTCCCTTCCCTTCCCTCCCCTTCCCTTCCCTTCCCTCCCCTTCCCTTCCCTTCCCTCCCCTTCCCTCCCCTTCCCTCCCCTTCCCTCCCCTTCCCTCCCCTTCCCTCCCCTTCCCTCCCCTTCCCTCCCCTTCCCTCCCCTTCCCTCCCCTTCCCTCCCCTTCCCTCCCCTTCCCTCCCCTTCCCTCCCCTTCCCTCCCCTTCCCTCCCCTTCCCTCCCCTTCCCTCCCCTTCCCTTCCCTCCCCTTCCCTCCCCTTCCCTCCCCTTCCCTCCCCTTCCCTCCCCTTCCCTCCCCTTCCCTCCCCTTCCCTCCCCTTCCCTCCCCTTCCCTTCCCTTCCCTCCCCTTCCCTCCCCTTCCCTCCCCTTCCCTCCCCTTCCCTCCCCTTCCCTCCCCTTCCCTCCCCTTCCCTCCCCTTCCCTTCCCTTCCCTTCCCTCCTCTCCCCTTCCCTCCCCTTCCCTCCCCTTCCCTTCCCTCCCCTCCCCTTCCCTCCCCTTCCCTTCCCTTCCCTTCCCTTCCCTCCCCTTCCCTTCCCTTCCCTTCCCTTCCCTCCCCTTCCCTCCCCTTCCCTTCCCTTCCCTCCCCTTCCCTTCCCTTCCCTCCCCTTCCCTCCCCTTCCCTCCCCTTCCCTCCCCTTCCCTCCCCTTCCCTCCCCTTCCCTCCCCTTCCCTCCCCTTCCCTCCCCTTCCCTCCCCTTCCCTCCCCTTCCCTCCCCTCCCGCCCTGTTCAGCCACTGGTGCCACTGCTGTGTACCCTATTGACCTGGTCAAGACGCGCCTGCAGAACCAGCGTGGCTCCGTCCCCGGCGAGATAATGTACAGAAACAGTTTTGACTGCTTCAGGAAGGTGGGTGGAGCCAATCTGATGGTTGGTGGTGGGGTCGGTGTGACCAGTTATGTCGTGTGCAGGTGATCCGCTACGAGGGCTTCTTCGGACTGTACCGAGGACTGCTGCCTCAGCTGATGGGCGTGTCCCCAGAGAAAGCTATTAAGCTCACAGTTAATGACACCATGCGGGACTTACTCACGAGCAAGAAGGGAGAACTCCCTCTGTGGAAGGAAGCCATTGCTGGTGGATGTGTACGTATGTGAGGGCACGGGCATGCACTGTTGCCAGCACGCGCAGATGTTGGACCGCGGGGTCGGGTGTCCGTCCCTGCAGGGAGGGGCCTCACAGGTCACATTCACCAATCCAATCGAGATTGTCAAGATTCGTCTTCAGGTTGCCGGGGAGATGGGCGGGGGAAAGACAGTGGGAGTTGGGTCTGTTGTCAGAGAGCTTGGGTTTATGGGACTTTACAAGGTTGGTGTGGTACGGGGAATCCCCCACCAGGAGAAATTGAGTGAAGGTGTTTTCCCCTTCTCACTGTGCAGGGTGCTTCAGCATGCTTGCTGAGAGACATCCCCTTCTCGGCCATTTACTTCCCCACCTACGCACACATGAAGCTGGCCACTGCCGGTAAGGACGGCACGAATGGTCCCACTTCCCTATTCGTCAGTGCCTTCACCGCGGGTGTGCCAGCCGCAGGGCTGGTCACGCCAGCTGACGTCATCAAGACACGACTCCAAGTTTGTGGCTACTGCTTTGGTCACTGCACATGAGTGGTTGCAGTGTGCGTGTCTGTTTGCGTGCGTATGAGTGCTTGCAGTGTGCGTGTCTGTGTGTGCGCACATGAGTGGTTGCAGTGTCTGTGTGTCTGTGTGCCTCTGTGCCCAGGTGAAGGCCCGTTCTGGCCAGCAGACCTACCAAGGAATAATTGACTGTGCCCGCAAAGTCTACAAAACCGAGGGAGGCAAGGCCTTCTGGAAGGGGGCCCCAGGTACTGCCCGTTGTCAGCATGCGCGAGTGCGGTGGTGATTTTCACCTCTCTCTCTCTTTGCCTCTCTCTCACGCCCTCTGCCTTGAACACAGCGCGCATATTCCGCTCTTCGCCCCAGTTTGGGGTAACCCTCCTCACCTACGAGCTGCTTCAGAGGTTGTTCCCTACCAACTTTGGACCTCGAAAGTGAGGGAATGGCTAGTACCTGTGGTGTGTGACACTGGTCTATTGCTCCACCTCTCACCCCATCCTCACCCCCACTCTGCTGACCACGCCCACCCTTTTGCCCAGGCGCAACGTGGTCCAGCCAGCGAAAGATCTTACACTGCATAACCCGGACTTCATTGGTGGCTACGGGAGAGCATGGTCCACCTTTGCCTCGGCAGAGAGCCGCTACGGCCTCGTGTTTGCCCCACCGTGATAAAACATGACAGCTGTAGCGCCACTGACACTTTGGTAGGATTGTTTTCGAACCTGGATAATTTATGCAAATTTGTGCTATTAAATTTCACTGACCTGATCCTGTTTGAGTGCTGTACTTTGGTGTGTCCAGTGAGTCAAAGTGTAAGAGCACAGATCAACTGCCACTTCAGTGGCAGATGGCCCCTCTGCTCCGTGAGGGAGGCCTGCTGCCGCAGCCACACACGTCAGACATACCACTTGTCCAAGGAAATGTGCGGAGCAGCTAGACTGGATGGTTAATGGATTGTGCTGCTATTGGCGGCGTGCTGCAGCTGACATCTGGTGCATACCTGCACACACGCATGCACACACGGTTGGTCTACTCATTAAACGTTTTGCTTGTGTGTGCATGCAATGTACATGCATATGGGGTTAGTCTTTACTGTATAAATTAGTGTCCATCCCACGACCAACAGCAGTGTCCTCTGGCTGTGCAGTAGCAGCGGTACCAACTGCGTACCAGGACATTGTCATGCAATGAAATACTAGCTGTGCACTGTCACCACCTCCCCCGCTCCAACTGGCTGTGCACTGTCACCACCTCCCCCGGCCCGCTCCAACTGGCTGTGCACTGTCACCACCTCCCCCGGCCCGCTCCAACTGGCTGTGCACTGTCACCACCTCCCCCGCTCCAACTGGCTGTGCACTGTCACCACCTCCCCCGCTCCAACTGGCTGTGCACTGTCACCACCTCCCCCGCTCCAACTGGCTGTGCACTGTCACCACCTCCCCCGCTCCAACTGGCTGTGCACTGTCACCACCTCCCCCGCTCCAACTGGCTGTGCACTGTCACCACCTCCCCCGCTCCAACTGGCTGTGCACTGTCACCACCTCCCCCGCTCCAACTGGCTGTGCACTGTCACCACCTCCCCCGCTCCAACTGGCTGTGCACTGTCACCACCTCCCCCGCTCCAACTGGCTGTGCACTGTCACCACCTCCCCCGCTCCAACTGGCTGTGCACTGTCACCACCTCCCCCGCTCCAACTGGCTGTGCACTGTCACCACCTCCCCCGCTCCAACTGGCTGTGCACTGTCACCACCTCCCCCGCTCCAACTGGCTGTGCACTGTCACCACCTCCCCCGCTCCAACTGGCTGTGCACTGTCACCACCTCCCCCGCTCCAACTGGCTGTGCACTGTCACCACCTCCCCCGCTCCAACTGGCTGTGCACTGTCACCACCTCCCCCGCTCCAACTGGCTGTGCACTGTCACCACCTCCCCCGCTCCAACTGGCTGTGCACTGTCACCACCTCCCCCGCTCCAACTGGCTGTGCACTGTCACCACCTCCCCCGCTCCAACTGGCTGTGCACTGTCACCACCTCCCCCGCTCCAACTGGCTGTGCACTGTCACCACCTCCCCCGCTCCAACTGGCTGTGCACTGTCACCACCTCCCCTGCTCCAACTGGCTGTGCACTGTCACCACCTCCCCCGCTCCAATACCCATACGTGGATGCACTCAGACACACTCCCGTGGATGCAGCCTCCTCTGATGCTGTCAATAGCTATATGCCCATGCACACACCACACCAGCAGCTGCCGCTACATTATCTGAAATACGTATATACAATCAATGTGTAAAATGTATAGAAATAGAGAGGGTGACTAATGCACTGTTGGTGTATAATGATAAAGCAAGAAACAATGATACAGAATTCAAATGTGTAGTAATACTGCCATATGAACCCACACAAATGGTACATGTATGCTAGTCACCAGTCAGTCATTGGGCGGAAAGAACTCCACCCACTTCTCATCGAAAACCTTCTTCATGGTTCGTCCTGCCCTCCCCACCTGCATGCACAATAGCCAACACTCAATGGACATGTCACAGTGTCACGCGTTGTCATAACAACAGCTTACTTCAGAGGTGTCCTCATTGAAGAATGAACAGTTGCGGAACATGAGCTCAATGTCGTCTGCAAACTCCCATCTATTCGCATACCTACATGTGCCCACGTGTGCCACAGCACAAGGGTCAATAACGCAGCCTGCAATTAACAGTCCACCCCACATGTGCCACCAGCCCCTCCCCCACATGTGCCACCAGCCCCTCCCCCACATGTGCCACCAGCCCCTCCCCCACATGTGCCACCAGCCCCTCCCCCACATGTGCCACCAGCCCCTCCCCCACATGTGCCACCAGCTCTCCCCCACATGTGCCACCAGCCCCTCCCTCACATGTGCCACCAGCTCTTCCCCACATGTGCCACCAGCTTCTCCCCACATGTGCCACCAGCTCCTCCCCCACATGTGCCACCAGCCCCTCCCTCACATGTGCCACCAGCTCTTCCCCACATGTGCCACCAGCTTCTCCCCACATGTGCCACCAGCTCCTCCCCCACATGTGCCACCAGCCCCTCCCCCACATGTGCCACCAGCCCCTCCCCCACATGTGCCACCAGCCCCTCCCCCACATGCCTCTGTTCCTTCAGTTTGGTCTTGATGCTATGGAAATCCATTGGGAACTGGACCATCTCATAGTACTCAGGAAACTGCAGTCACAGACAGTCACATGACAGTCACATGACAGTCACAAGGCTGCTTGATTGGACAAGCACATGCCAGGTATGCATGCACCCGCCCGCCTAGGGGTGCCCCAGCACTCACAAGGAGTCACACCTCACCTGTTTCTTACTGACAGGGTACCGGAAGGGCATGGCTGCCGGCTGCTTCTCCAACTCTCTCACCAGCGACCGGCACAGGAACAGCTCATCGCTTTGCAGCTTATCAGGAGCTGGGGAGGAGCGACCCAGGGAGGGGCTGCTGGCCCGTCCTCGCCCCAGTGCCTGGCCACGCCCCCTTGATTGGCCGCCTGTCTGACCACGCCCCCTGGATGGGCTACCAGCCTGCCCACGCCCCCTGTTCCGTGTCTGCATGCCGGGAGACTGCAGAGTGCACAGAAGACTGCAGTGACACATGCACTGCCAGCAAACTGCTTGTGAGCACTGGACCCCAGCACCACACCAGCACCACACCAGCACCACACAGCACCACACAGCACCACACAGCACCACACCACACAGTACCACAGACAGTGTTCTGTCACGGGACCTGCTGCAAACCTCTGCTACACGAACTTTCTGGAACACACCCTGTCACACTCACCCCTCCCACACCACCAGTGCACTCACCCCTCCCACACCACCAGTGCACTCACCCCTCCCACACCACCATCACACTCACCCCTCCCACACCACCAGTGCACTCACCCCTCCCACACCACCAGTGCACTCACCCCTCCCACACCACCAGTGCACTCACCCCTCCCACACCACCATCACACTCACCCCTCCCACACCACCAGTGCACTCACCCCTCCCACACCACCATCACACTCACCTCTCCCACGCCACCATCACACTCACCCCTCCCACACCACCAGTGCACCTCCCTGGCTCACCTTGCTGCAGTGGTGACACCTCCACTTGTCACTTTTGCTCCTGTGACCACAGAGGGAACACCAGTAAGAACACCGCCCACCCACCCGTAGCCCAACCCACAGCGACTGCACCTGCTCTGAGCCGACGGTGGGAGGCACTTCTTGTGGTAGGACCGAGCACACAAGGAACACGAGGTGGTTGCACCGCGTCTGCCTCCACACTCAGCACACGACTTCTTCTCAATCGCCTGAGGAGTGACGACAACACACAGGTCCTACCTCACAGCACACACTGAGTTGGAACCATCACTTGACATGCACAGCACCGCTCAATACTCTACCTATCTGCCCTCCCATCCCCTGCCCTCCCCACTCGTCCTTACCGATGACGATGCACAAGTTGCACAGAACCAGTCCCCCTCGGGGATGCAGTCCAGCCGCGGCCGGCAGCAGTAGGTGTGAGTCCCGCGGTCGCAGCTGTCGCACAGCAGCAGGCAGGCCTCGTCCTCCGCACGGTGGCATACTGTGCAGAACTGGGCGCCATGGCAACCACAGTCGGAAAGTGTCACACTAAGCACCCATTTCACACTAGCCGACTATAAGGTCCCCCCATGGCCCACAAGGGACTTTCCCCAGACTCACCACTTTCAGCAATGACTTTTCCCAGGCAATGCTGCGCTCCAGTTGAGCTGTGCACACTGACAACTGGGATGCAGAGGTAGCCATGGCAACTGCCTGTCTCCACTGTGACAGGAAGGACCCGCCTTCAACTGGCAAAGGAGAAGGCAGGCACTGGAGTTACAAGAGTAGGGAGAAGGGCACGCTACAACTGGCACGCACGCACCTTCTTCCTGCTCACCACTGGAGGAGCCTTGGAAGGGAGGGTTCAGGTTCTGCCGGTCAACAGCCTCCTCCACAGCGAGCAAGCTCACCTGCACCTTCTCCAGCAGTTGTTTGTTGGCTGTTGCCAGGGGAGAAGGCGGAGGGGCAGAGTGCCTCACTGCGTAGCAGCATGAGCATACTGTACTCACATTGGCATGCATCCATGTCATCCCCGCCTTCAGAGGGGGTGGGGTTGTCCCGCCCTTGCTCCTGCAGATTGGCTGACACCAGTCTCTCAGCAATGCTCCTCACTTCCTTCAGCACCTCCAGCAGCTGCACCTGTGACTCCCTGGGAAGGGCGGAGTCCGCCACTGGCAGGCCCGACAGCGAGACACATTCTGGGCTGTCCTCTGCGCTGCCCCCCCTGGGCTGGCCGAGGTGGGCCATGCTCTGTGTGGCCTCTGGACACATGGACAGGAGCATCACCACCTTGTAACACAGTGCTGTCAGTGCACACCGCCACTCCCAACAGAGTAGCCAGTGCAAGAAATTGCTATTAACCTTGCCCTCCCTCCCCCCTCACCAGCCAGTCGCTCGATGGCATGGTCCCCAGATGGCTCCTGGATGTGGTCCTTCCGCTTCACCAGTGACTTGTACAGGGCCTTCTCGCGGTAGCCACTGCAGAGGCAGGAGGAGTCGGTGCCATGCACTCAGGTGGACACCCGCCTTTCTTCTACCGACCAATGTGCCCCACTCCATGCCCAACCCACCGGCAGGAGAGCTTCTTGATGAGGTTGTCCACTTCCTGTCCCTTCTGGACAAACCGCCAACCACACTTGACATCTGCAGCAGCAACAGGTAGAGTGGATTGGACAGACGTGCCACCCACACTAATCCTTGCCCTCACTGCTCACCACACCCACTTCCGATGCCCCTCCCCTCCTCATCACACCCACTTCCGATGCCCCTCCCCTCCTCACCACACCCACTTCCAATGCCCCTCCCCTCCTCACCACACCCACTTCCGATGCCCCTCCCCTCCTCACCACACCCACTTCCGATGCCCCTCCCCTCCTCACCACACCCACTTCCGATGCCCCTCCCCTCCTCACCACACCCACTTCCGATGCCCCTCCCCTCCTCACCGGCAGCCACTTCCTTCAACAGCTCGTCAGGAGTGCTCTGCGCACCGCGCTCCATCGCGACCACCATGCGCTGCAGGTTGTGGTGGTGGATGGGCAGAGGACTCGCCTCCACCGTTATGGAAATGGCATGTGGGACGGACTCCGCCTCGTTGGCCATGGCAATCACTGGAGGTACTTCCATGTGCAGTGTCACCGACTGCAGGTAGGGCATGGAGGAGTTGTCCACCAGACAGAGCTGGGTGTCTCCACCCGTGGTCTGGAGGTACATGTACGAGTACTGGCTCATGGGCATTGCTGGGGCTGCTCCTGAGGGAGGGGGACAGTGCCATGATAGCAGCGGCCTCTGCCATCGGACCTAGTCACTCGTCTGACCCACCCACCTGGGTTCTCCCCGCTGCTCTGCTCAGGAACAAAGATTGTCTGTCCCTCTGGCTGGGGACCCGCAGCCATACCAGACCCAGTGGTAGTTTCCATGGCAACAGCCTCAGTGGCGGCACTTGTCCTGTCCTTGCCCTCACTGCACTGCTCAATCAGCCTCTGCAGGTTGCAGGGCACACTGCAGGGGTCCCGGGGCAGCAGGTCATACCATGGCAACGGTGGGGGAGGCCTGGGCACCTCCTTCACCGACACTCGGCCACTCCCGCCACCACTCTTGGACCACTCAACAGCTGAGGTTATCACAGAGCTCCGCTGGGAGGGGGCGGTGCTTACAGGCACCACTTCCATTGTCCCAGGCACCGTTCCCACCCCGGTCGGCGAATGGATGGTGATGGTGACAGGTGTGCTGGACGGTGAGAGAGGGCCTTCTGTTGGCATGGCAACCTCCTGCTGGCTGCTTATGTCAGAGTTCAGTACAAGTGGGTGTGGTTTGTACTTCTTGCGTTTCACAACAGAGTGGGAGGAGTCATTGGATACCCCCTTCTCAGCGGAGGTGTGGGAGGGGCCAGGGACGGACTCCACCCCCTCCCGCCCCACTTGAGCAGACTTCTGCTGTCGGACCACGGTGAGACCACTCCCCTCACTGGAGACCACACCTTCCTCTGCCCCTAAGGAAGGTCCTGGCATTTCATCACCATGGTTACCATCTTCCACAGGCTCTGACTCAACCTCAATGGCTCCCCAGTAAAGGTTCGCCTCAGGGTAGCAGTCCACGCCCTCCACATACACGCCCCCCAGACTGGGCAGGGACCAGTAGGTCCTCGTGTAGCGGTCACAGCCGAGTGGAAAGCTGCGCATCCGACTGGAGAGGCGGTGAATGAGGGAGCGGATGCGTGCCTGCTTCTGCAGGGAATGGGGAGAAGGGGGAGAGGAGGGGAGGGGGAGGGGGAGGAGGGGGGGGAGGGTGTAGACCAGTGCTTGAACTACTGGTAGGGCACCTACCTTGCGCATTTGCTTGATCCTGTTCTCCAGGACCTCCCTTGACGAGGGCATCTCCTCGTCGCTTTGCTCCGGAGACACTCCCTCAGGAACATCCTCCTCCATTGTCATGTCTTCGCCATCTCCGTCACCATCTTGCGTCTCGTCATCGTCACTGCTGTCACCTCCTTCGACTGCCACCACCTGAGGACGCTTGGGTGGTCGACCCCTTCCCTTATAGGGTGGGGGTTTTGCCATGGCAACCAGCTCCTCCGCTGTGATGTGCTCGCGGTTGAAGACAGTGCGAAAACGCTTCAGCTTCAGATTCACCTTCCACTTCTCCCGTCTCAGCACTGACATGAGCTCCATCCGACCGTCAATCTCTCTGTGGTGTGGGGACAAAGGGGAGAGGGTGAGAAGGCATGGTGGGTGTGGCAGGTGGGTGTGGCAGGTGGGTGTGGCAGAGGGCACGGCTCACTTGACCAGCGAAGGTGACTCCAGCAGTTCATCAGTAAGGAAACTCAAAATGGCCGCCTTCTGTGAGGGCTGCAGAGCTGATACAGGTTGGGAGTCCAGCTGGACCACAATGTCTGCCATTTTACTGGGTAGACAGGAGGAGCTGGTGGCCAAAATTCTGAACAGTTCTGCCGCTGTGCCTGCTGTGACGTCCATGTCCTTCACTGCCCAGCCAGAGGCAGTGCAGAGCTGCTGGGCGGGAGGAGTGTGAAGGGGGAGAGTGAAGGGGGAGAGTGAAGAGGGAGAGTAAAGAGGGAGAGTGAAGAGGGAGTGTGAAGGGGGAGAGTGAAGGGGGAGAGTGAAGAGGGAGAGTAAAGAGGGAGAGTGAAGAGGGAGAGTGAAGAGGGAGTGTGAAGGGGGAGAGTGAAGAGGGAGAGTGAAGAGGGAGAGTGAAGAGGGAGAGTGAAGGGGGAGAGTGAAGGGGGAGAGTGAAGAGGGAGAGTGAAGAGGGAGAGTGAAGGGGGAGAGTGAAGAGGGAGAGTAAAGAGGGAGAGTGAAGAGGGAGTGTGAAGGGGGAGAGTGAAGGGGGAGAGTGAAGAGGGAGAGTAAAGAGGGAGAGTGAAGAGGGAGAGTGAAGGGGGAGAGTGAAGGGGGAGAGTGAAGAGGGAGAGTAAAGAGGGAGAGTGAAGAGGGAGTGTGAAGGGGGAGAGTGAAGGGGGAGAGTGGAGGAGAGTGAAGAGGGAGAGTGAAGGGGGCACCTCCTGATCACCACATCCATATCAACCGATTGCTTTGTTAAGGCATTGACCACTCTCAGCTGTTTACCCCACCTTCCCAGCCCTGTCCCTGAGCAGTGCTCCCAGCAGCACGGACAGAGCACTGTAGAACACCTCGGGGTTCACATTGTGGAGGGAGGCACAGAGCGAGGTGAAGGTTGGCAGGTTGTCTGCAGGGAGGGTGAGGGCAGCTC